>JAVQJF010041464.1:0-45667 GCA_036023855.1 Gadopsis marmoratus
ACATTGTAGCTGCCATTGCTTTACATCTGTATGTGGAATCTTTCATCCTGCTCTCACTCTACCCCTCCCCCTTTCTATATATCTTTTCTCTCTCTCTCTCTACCCAACCGGTCGAGGCAGATGACGCCCACCCAGAGCCTGGTCCTGCTTGAGGTTTCTGCCTGTTAAAAGGCAGTGTTTCCTTGCCCCTGTCTCCTGGTGCTGCTCATGGTGGAAATGTTGGGTCTATACATATAAAGTTGGTCTAGACTTGCTCTATATTAACAAGTGCTATGAGATAACTCTGTTATTATATAGCGCTATATAAATAAAACTGAATTGAATTGGATTAGCACCTGCTAGTCTCTGGAGCTTGTTCTGGGCATCTTTCAGTAGTTCTTTTGCTTCATCTCTGAGTCGCTCTGCCCTTTTCTTGGCATCCTTCACAGCCTTGGCCTTTGTGTCAACCCGCTGCTGCACCTCGTGGTATTTATCTGTCAGTTGGCCATCTAGAATCTGAGCATCAAGACAGAAGAGAGGTTTTTCTATAAGAGCTGTGTACATTTTTAATAAGGCAAAGCGTGTGCACAAACACAGACACACACCTGCTTGGCTTCATTTGCCTTGTCTCGTGCCATGGTGGCTGTCTCTTCGGCTCGAGCTGCTGCCATGCTGTTGTTGGCCCGTTTGGTCTTCAGGGCATTGATCTCCTGTCCCAGTGTACCCAGGCGGTCCATAGCATCATTCAGGTCCTTCTCACTGTCGGATGTCTGTGACTCAATCTGAGGAGAGTATGCCGAAACAAAGTGAATTCTGATCTCTCTGAAATAATATTACAAGGTTTACAAGAAATAATATTACAATCATTATGTTTTTTTATTATGTGCCAGGGTGTTATTTTTCAAAATGTAGTTCATGTAGTTTCATGTAATTGCCTGTATGTGCGTGTTTTCAATGCACATTAAACACCTTTAACAGGGCCTGTAATCTAAACTTGCATTAATAGATTTTTTTAGACACTTGTGGATTGTGGAAAAAAGCTGAAACATAACACTGATATAACAACACCTTTAAAGTTGATATGGAATATCTAACATGTTTAGTGAAAGGATAACATGTCTGCATACAATTTTTGTGCTGATGAACATAATGTCTTGCAACAATGATCCAACTTTAATCTAAGCCAAAAATCAGCACCTGGCCAATCATTAAGTGAATGGCATTGATAAACAGCCCTAACAACCCGTACAGATATGGCTATTTGTAAAAATTGTACTTACTTCTCACTTAACCACACACAGTTCAATGCTTTTTTGTTTTTGGTTGGTTACCTCTGCCAGCCGAGCCTTAGTTTCCCCAATATCAGCTTTGGCCCTCGCTATGGCCTTCTCTGCTGATGTCTGGGCAGTCTTAGCATCCACCAGGGCCTGTTTCACTGTCTCTGCTGTGCTCTTCACCCCCTCAGCATGATGCCTTAACAACAACATAGTGTTACTGACAGTCAATGGTTTTGGAGAGGGTGAACAAATATGTTAGTACAAATAATTTTATACCAATACATTGATTTTAAGTCTGAATCTATTCTACCTTGCCCTCTTGGCATCCAGCAGCAGTTGCTCTGCCTTCCGGACATCTTCTTGCGTCTTCTCCAGGATGGCGTCCACATTCGAAAGGCTGCGAACCCGTTCCTTGATTTCATCAGCAAGATGTCTTATCTGGTGTGGCGAAGCAGGGATGGAGAGCTCCAACACACGGTTCGCCACTGCCTCAATGCTGTCTGGGTCTGCACCCTCCTCTGAGAGACAGACATGAGAAGTGGCAGGGTTGACACAGGAGGGTGGTTTTAAATATACTGTATTTTATATTGCGCTGAGCCTATGCACCAAAATTTAATTCTGTATACACTTGTTGCATACTCGAATGACAATAAAGTCAAATAAAGTCAAAGGATAAAGAGGAAACTTGACAATTCTACACAGGGACGCCTGGTATCAATGGGCTAGCAGGGCTAAGCCCTCCCTATCCTTTACAATAAATATGATAAAATAATTTTAAAAAGCCTTAAAACAGATTGTCTTCAATTTTGGTGGGACCTAGAGGAGCAACAGAACCAAATAGTCACAAGAAAAATGCAGGATATATTTAAATGGGCTTATGTTTTACAGTCCAAACACAGCGGCATCAGCTTCCAATCATATTCCTGTTAAGTGAGTGACAGGTGTCATGGCACGGCCCCTTGATTTGCTGAGCATTTGGGCTAAATTCATTCAGCCCAGAGATGCTGACTTTTGACCAATGACAGCCAGTGCGGTGCTGCAGTGCTGTGACAGAGTGAACAGACAGGGGGCGCAGGGTCCAAACAATGTTGACTTTACAGAAAAAGACAAAAAGGGATGTCGTTGATCAGTTCTCTTTTTTAGATTTAGCCAGTTAGCTGATCACCTGTCAAACACACAGGTTGCCAAGAACACGTCTGACACTTGCCAAAATGAGTTGCTTGATTGCATGTTGACTGTTCATGGACAAAAACTGGCAGAAGGAATATCGCGGGCATCATTTGTGGTGGTGCAAGCTGATGGGACAACCGATGTATCATGTGTCAGCCAGTGCATGATGGTGCTCAGGTACCTCACTGACGGTTCTATCGTGCAGCGGTTTCTCTGTTACTCCCCGTTAGTGGGCAGAACTGCGGTGGGACTCGAAAAAGTCCCAAGGGAGAAGCTACAGCCATATAAATTAGAAAACAAACTAAAAACAGTTGCAGCATCTCTGGACAGTCATTACAGCTGGAACATGTGTTGTAGTTCATCTCTAACTTGGTATCTGATATGATGCTGCTGTTGCTGCAGCGCAAACTATTGATGTTTATAATGCATTTGTCAGCCCCCCCACCCAATATCATGACCAGCCGTCACTGTAGAATTTCTACATGTTCTTGGTAACCTTGCAACATGTAAAATACATCCTAATGTATAAACTCAGTAGAACATTGTGACGTTGAATGAACAAACAGTCTGAACAAACATCTGTTAATCTCTGACCTCTAAGTACACTGAGTGAGCAAACAGAATGATCCCATCACAGGACTTATCATTGCATAAATGATCAATTTTCCACTACGCTGTCTCACTCACGAGTGAGGAAGTCTCTGATTTGTTTGATGAGGTCTCTCAGGTCATTGTTGGAGCGCTCCACTTTGTTTTTGGTGGCGGTGGCTTTGTCCATAGCTGCTCGGGCTTTACCCTTGGCCTCCTCTGCCTTGGTCTTGGCCTCTTCCACCTGGATGAAAGGCAGAAATGCATATAGAGGACACAAAAGGATGGCAGACAACTTATTCGCCATAGCGGCTGACTTTTCTGATAATGTACTCTTCACCTTTGGTAACCTAAATGCTTTTTCCAAGAATTGTTAACTTGACAAATCCCACTAAAAAAATGTTTTGTCTAAGTGCACATATGACCCAGAAGTCGCACGTGAAATTTGACAAAAGAACAGTAACTACAGTCCTCATATGCCCCCATACCTTTGTAAAGAGTCCCTCCACCTCTCCCATAGCTTTGTTCAACTCCTTCTCTGCGTGTTTGGCTCTCTCCAGGGCATTGTCAGCTACTGCTACAGCGCCGTTACAGTTTAGGCCTCCACAGTGACCGTTCCCTTCATCGTCACGGCAACCTGCACCCCCACAAGGACTTTCCGCACAGGGAGCATCACCTGGGGTCCCACAAACCTGTTGGGACGGGTGAACAGGTACGTGTATTTGTATGGACTGAGACACTTCACTCTCTACTGTCCTACAAAGGCAAAACGCAACATATTTGGTCAATATTGAGTTTTTAGCGAAAGCTAAATTGACTTAGCTGTTACCTGTAATAGAAAAATATCCATTTTGATAAAACCATTTTCTTAATCCACACAACAAAATGAAACAAACTAGTGTGGGGTATTTCTTTTGTTGCTATTGTATTGTATGTAATGATGAAGTATAATAAAATATAGTCAGGCACTGATGCACCTAGTTTGTACTTACCTTGAGCTAGTTAGACACTGATATAAAACACAAACCAATTAGTTAGACATTGATGTAAGACACACATGCCATTTAATGTTCAGCGAGACAGGTAATGAGGAGGGAGTCAGGTTAGAGGGAGAAGAGAAGGATGACATCAGTCAGAGCAATTCAAACAGTGGAGTACACTCCTTTATATTTTTCCAGCTGGAACTCATCTCAGAAATAATGTATGGAGCAGAAGAAGAGTAAGGAAGTTATAGGGTTAAAACCAGAATAGGAATTTAAAAGACATGATTGTTTACTGATCGATCAGCAATATTATAAAAAAGAAAGGGTGAAGAAACAATGGTGTATGAGATGGCAATGTGTCCACGGTCAGCGGGAGGTCCCTAACTAAGGCCCACAGGAGGAGGAGTTAGCAGGGTATTAAGATGGTAGACTCGGGTTCACTGAGTTGATTTCCTTCTTAGTATTGAAGTGTATTATAAGTTACAGTTTGTTTAAATGGTAGTGCAGATCCTGAGGACATCTGGCCCATCCTGTGGGATTTCTCCGACCACACTAGCGATCAAGCTAAAAGGGGACATTTTGTTGTTGATTCTGTGCTTTCCCTAAAAGGCATACAAAAATTACATCTATTTTATTTGCTGTGCAGTTTCACCACAATGCTTAGAAAGCATTAAACCATTTTTTTTCAATGTCACTGCTTCTACAGCTTTTCTCTGCCTTTGTATGGCTGTATACATGAATGCTATCAAGCTTTGTCAGTGCTAACAGCTGCCTGAAATAATAAAGAACGTGACCAAACCTTCTCATTGACCTTCTTCATGTCCAGGCCCTGTGCTCTGGTGTTGAGGTCTCCAAGGGCCCGCTTGTTAGCAGCATTTTTACGGTTGAAGTCGTCCTTCTTGGCAGCGATGAGGCGCTCGGTATGGCGGCGAGTGTCTGCAGATTGGCTGACTGTGCTGGCCCTGGCGGTTGTTGATTCATTGGCACGCCGCTCCGCATCACGGGACTTGTTGTAGGAGCTACGGATGCTGTCGTACGCACCTAGAGGAACGAGGAGGAAGAAAATTGCATGATGAACTGAGCAAATTTGAGGAGTATTAGGGGCCGCAGATTCTTGACACAGTGCTGAGAAGGAGGAGGATTAGGAATAAAGATGCTGCATGTGAGGGAACTTGAGTAGGAGAAGGAAAGGTTTGGACAGTTAATACAAAACCAGCAGCAGCAGAACGTTTGCGGTAAGAGTGTAAATGGTTGAATAATGAGGATCTAGTATCCCTTTTCTTCTCACCTAGGAAGTTGGAGTTTTTTAGGACATCCAGTTGGCGGTGTAGCTGCTCTGAAGTGAGGTTTAGTTCTTTCGCCTCTCTCTCCAGAGCACTCAGCTCCTTGCTTGCCTCAGAGTTGCTGTCCTGGACGATGGTTAGGTCTCCTTCCAGACGGTTCAGGGTGTCAGTGGTCTCACCGATCTGCGCTCTGCAGGGCAAGACAAGAAGTTCTTATGATGATATGCTGATATGATCTAAGATGTACTTTATTGGACAAATGTAATAAATCTGCTAATGGAGAGAAGAGATTTTAGGTTTTATGTCCTAAATTCAATTCAATTCAATTTTATTTATATAGCGCTATATCATAACAGAGTTATCTCATTATCTTGATACTGCCACCCACCAGATGCGACATAAAAATAACTATAACTTTAGATGGATAGTTTCACATGGGAAACTCTTAAACTGCAGTGGGCTGTAACAGTTGTACCTAAGATCTTCAATGAGCTCCATTAGGGTAGCGACAGCTGCAGCAGTGGCGTTGCGTGCGTTGACAATGTCCTGAGCTTGTGCCAGTTTCTCCTCCAGGTCCCTGAAGGCCTTCTCATAGGCCCCAGTAAGCCCAGTGGTCTGAATCTCATGGGCACGCTCTGCCAGAGACTTGGTGCGCACTGCCAGGTCCTGGTAATGAGACAAAATTATGATAAGAGAAAGACTATTCCTACTATTGACTCCTAATCAATCAGATATTCAATATTTCACAATACAGGATTAGACCCCCCCGGCATTAAACTGCACCTGCACAATGCGATCCCAGTCCCCGAAGCACTGGTGACAGGGCTGACAGTTGGGGAACTGGCCAGAGAAGCCTCTGGCACATTGGTCACAGCGGACACCTGACACCCCCTGCTGGCAAACACAGTGGCCGGTCAGCCGGTTGCACTGAGAGGTCTCGATGCCACGCCAGTCACAGTCACAAGCTGGAGGGGGAGAGAAAGACAAGCTTATAATGACAATTGTTTGTACTTAGGTATCCATGTCATCTACAAAAATAAGTTAACTTATTGATTATTTCCTGGCTATTATGTTGTGACGCCTCACACTGGCTAGTTGTGTTACAGTTCTCAAATAAGCTACTGTATTAGACAGATTCAGAATTCTAATAAAATGCATTTTGTAACAAGGTTTTCAAGGCAAGCTTGAATTCTACATTTATGTAATCCATCATAATGCAATGAATGCAATTATTCATTTTCAATCAGTCCTGGTTATTCTGAAAATAAATTGTAAAACACATTCATTATTTGAAGCTAAGGTTTTAATGGCACCAGATATTTGTCAGATGTCCTATTTCCCCCGATCATAGTTAGAAATATATCATATTAGTATTTTTTATTATTATTATTTAGTCAAGGATGCCACAATAAAGCCTGACAGAGAGAACAGACACGTATTGAAGGTAATGTTATGATTAAGCTTGGCGTCTATCGTATGTCAACTTCTAATTAGTTGTGCATTCAGTAATACCAAAATAATTTGCAATCAATGAACTTACCACAAACCAACTGCCACACACTGAACCTTGTTGCCCACTTTTGGGAATCCAGCTTTGGTGCTAGCCATGGCAGGTAACATTGTATTTGGTCTTTCTCAAATGTTAACATGTGTTAATTCATTCTCTTTCGAACAATGTGTTTTGCACTGCGATGCAACCTAGCCTTCAATCACTTCACTTCTGCAGTGAATCCTTTCGCCTCTTCATCATGTGAACAACTACACCATTTCCTGAGAGCATGCATTATGTCTTAATGTTTCTAACTTCTGCACTGTGTCCTGGGGTCTCCCCAGTAGTTCTCCTGACAGTCTGTGCAGGTCTTCCCTCCAAAGCCGTCACGACACTGACACTTCCCAGTGAACTGCACATTGAGTGGAAAAAAGGAAGCAGGACACATCAGTTTCTTTTGTGGCTGTCAACGTGAACGCAATTACACTTTTATTACATCATGAGATGTGCTTATTTGAAGGTGTTCCCTACCTCATTACATGAGGAGGTGACTGAGTTGCTGGGATCACAGCTGCAGGGTTCACAGCCCCTCCCGCTGGCCAGGTTCCAGTGGCTGGGGGCGCAGTGGTCACATGTCAGACCTATGACGTTTGGTAGACACTGGCACTGCCCTGTGGCACGCTGGCACACACAGTCCGCACGCTCCATACACTGGCTGCGGTCAGTACCCAGGAAGTTACAGGTGCACTCTGAAGGGAAAACAGGCAAGAAGAAGCCAGCCATCATCATGATTTAGCTTTTTTGGAAATAACATTAACATGCTAGTCAATGCTAGACTTTTTTCAATTAACATGTCACTCACTCCTGCAGTTGCGTCGGGATGCGTCCCCGAAATAGCCGCTCTTGCAGGTGCCACAGTTGGCGCCCTCAGTGTTATAAAGGCATTTCCTGCACTCTCCGGTCTGCCTGTTGCAAGCATCCATGTCTGACATGTCTATGTTGTTGTTGCACTGGCACGGCTGACAGCGCCCGCCTTGCTGAGCGGGGTTGCCATAATAACCCGGCGCACATTCCTCACATCGGGCACCTGAATTAGAAAAAAAAAGGCAAAAACAAAAGACAACGAGAGTTACAGTAAGAAATGTATGGAGGGAGGAGCTCTGATCATTGCATAATTGCTATTTTTATTTTAACTGAAATATACTATTTGCAGTAATAATGTGTGAGGTTCTCAACAGGATTTCCCAAGCTGTTTTTAGGGTGTATGAAACATCAGGAACAGGACACTTCACAGCAGTAAAATTAACAGGAAATGTTGGTTCAACAAAAAAATGAGGACCCGCCTCATACAACCTGATTTTACCAAGTCCTTGACTGGGACTAAGATGTTTTCAGTGGATTCTTCCATTGGAAGAAACATGTTAGTCTAAGACTTGGCTCAGCGCATTTCTGAAAAGCATGAAGTAGAATCAGTTTTGTTACATATCGTCACTCAGTGGGGGCGGGTTAACCAGCTCTCATAAGTTAGCTGTCTTTGTCATCACACCCTTCTTCAGTAGATTATGCAACACATTATTAAACTCTTGATGACCTAATAGACTATAAAATTAGTCAGCAGTCATTCCCATTCTGTGATTTTGGCACGATGCCTCAGTCTGCTTCCAGAATCTGACAAATTACAGACTACAAATTACAAATTACACTACAGACCTTCCCTGGTTTGCACAGTGGCATCCCACACTGTGCTGTGTATCACATTTGGCTGCACCAGTATCATACCTGTCATGAACTACTGCTATATACTGTACCACACAGCTATAACAACAGTCAGGCAGAGTACTGGATTCTTTTGCCAGTGAACCATTAGTCTAAGGCTGTTTTCCCTAACTGCTATGTGTAATTTTCTGTCCCTTTAGATTGGACTCAAAATAAGAAATACTTAGAAATACTTGGCCTATTTCAGTCTAGCAGGTAATTAGAGAGGTGAAGAATGAGAAGGTGGGTGGAGGTAAAGAGTAGGGCTGTGCTGGCAGAGTAAAAGTACAGCTGGGGTTAGACGAGAAAGAAATAGAAAAAAAGAGAAAGTTGTCTGAAGGTCAGAGAGGGGGGGTAGAGATACTGGTGAGCAGAAAGAGGGACAGTAAGCAAATGTAATCAGCTACAGTTTTTCTCTTCCTGTACATTTGAAAGCCAGTCCTGTCACACAGACAGCTCATAATACAGATGCTATGTATAGTGGACACGCAGTATATAGCCTGCAGTGTACTGCACTGTGCTGTATCTGAAAAGCCGGGCTGGGAAATGACTGCTCAGAATAAGATGAACAGTTAAACCTATTTCAAACACAGAAGACGGAAGCTGACCCAGACTCACAATCTGAGTATGGACCTGTACCCACATTACCCATTCTCACAACGTCTCCCTTTTTACTGTAAAGGGTACATATAAAGTTGGAGTAAAAAAGCACACTTTTGGAGACAAACACTCAAAAATAATGATTCTGGGTCAGGTCCTTGTATTGTTGTTTACACAGACCTGGTTCACACTGTTCACACTTATAATTATATTAATATATATTTTAGGGACAATTATTTGTTCATTTAGTGCCATAGAAACCACAGCAAGGGAAAACCATTTAGAAAGGGTTTGACATTCTTTGAGCCAGGTCTCATACATGGGCGGGGGGTGCACTGTGACACGGCACCGGTGATGGGAGGGGTGCTTAAGCCATGCATGGGTACTGTTGTTAAAGTGGGGGGTTGGTGGAAAACAGAGGAGGAGGAGGAGGATGGGGAAGGGACGAGGTCAACCATCATTACTCACGCTTAAAAATGGTCGCCCCGGAGCGTTTAACAATCCCTGTACCAGTAATACAGGGGAGGGAGGAAATGACACAGGTTACCATTCCCCAGAGCCCATGGACAAACATCAGCCGTACCTCATTTGAGTTACATCCTTTGCCTTGTCACATGACGTAGAAGATTGGAGATGTATCTAGCATTTTTCAGAACTGCTACGGAAGAGGATATAACCTCAGCGGTCAACTTTTTTTTGTTAGTACAACTTAGTTGACTACCACAGAGGATGATTCCTAGTGATTTTCATGACCCCCATGACCTTTCCTCTAGCACCAACGTCAGGTCCAACATGTCTCTTTGTCTACACAGCCATACTCTCTGTGAGGCTGTAAACAGCAGAGCGTTTAGCTAAATGCTAAACATGCTAACACGCTCACAATGACAATGCCAACGTGCTGATGTTTAGCGGGTATAATGTTTACCATGTTCATCTTAGTTTAACATGTTAGCATGCTAACATTTGCTAATTAGCATCAACTGCAAAGCTGACGGGAATCAGTTTTCTCCAGGGTTAGCAATGGCAGTCAGTTGGTCCACCGTCTCCAAACTGAAATATCTCGAAACATTTTGAATGGATTCCTGTGGAATTATGTACAGACATTCATGGTCCCCAGAGGATGAAGACTATACTGACCTTTCTTCTAGTGCCACAGTGAGGTTGACCTATTAGGTTTCAGACATTCATGTCCCCCTCAGAATGAATAGTAACAACTTTGGTGATCCCTTTACAAATTCACGCAGAGCCATCATCATTTGAAAAAGGCCAAAAGCCTGAAAAACTAATGACATTGCTAATTAGCTATTTAGAGCCTCTCACAGAGCTAGCGTGTCTGTAGAGTACTGTTCTGAGGTAAATCTCAACCACTGAGGTTATCGGTACTATAAACAAAACTCCAGTGCAAACGAGACTATTGATGCACTGAAACTAAGTGAATTGTAACTATTTTGTCTTTTTCAATTTAAAATGTGTCTTTCAGCTTAAAGTGATCCACTGAGGTGCCCTTTGACTTGATAAAGCACATCACAGACACAATTACACTTCATATATTTGATTCAGATTAGGTTTTGTAGTAATATTTTAAAAGTCAAACCATAACACAAGTGCATGATGAAGAGTTATACATGACTTAACATGTATTCACAATGTCGTAGGTTCTGTAGAAAATGAATTTCCCTCTGAAGTTACAATGAATTTCTATGTGAAATTCAAACACACACATCTGGTCACACCGATGATTTTACCAGCATCACTTGATGAGCATGAAGAGGAGAAACAAGGACTGATGGAACAGGAAGGATAGACGAAAAAACACAGAGACAGAGCAAGAGTTTAAGCATTAGGTTTACCTGTGTAACCCTGGTTACAGTTGCAGATAATTTGTCTGTTACGGTTGTCCTGGTAACAAGAGGCAGCAAAGTGGCGTCCACTGTTGGGCCCATCTGGACAGGGGCATGGACGACACTGACCACTGGACGCTATTCCCAAAACTGGGTTACCAAAGTAACCAGTGGCACACCTGCAATACAGAAATGACTTTAGCTGCTTTATAATTACAATAACAGAAGAACACAAGACAGTTTCAATTTTAATTTAATAATGCTTAAGTGTTATTTTGTACCTAGTAAAGAAGAATCCTATCTAACTGGCCAATGCAAACTTTGCAACAACAAAGGAGAAGTATGCATATACTGTATGCAATTTTCAGTTATCGTGTTCATACTTGTTTGGCTGTTATATCATCACAGAGCTTTTCACAGTGACATGCCAAATGATCAAGCAATTGTTTTCAATTTTCTGTTTAAACTGAACCTGATCTCAGCTTGGTCATCATCACCTGTCACACTTGTCTCCTCCAGTGTTGTCCCTGCAGTTGATGCAGGCTCCGCTCCTCTGGTCGCACTCGGCGGCGTGTCCGTTACACTGGCAGGGTCGGCAGCTGGGGAAGCCCCAGTGACCAGCCTGGCATCCGTCGCAGCGCTGACCAAACGCTCCCGGCCGGCACTGGCACTGACCAGTGAACTTGTCGCAAAGTCGAGTCACGGAGCCTTCCAAGCTGCAACTGCAGGCTAGACCGAGGGAGGGAAAGGAGAAGGGCAGGCATGCAGGAAGGAGGAGAAGATGATAGGAAGAATCGAAGTGGAAAGGAGAAGGAATCAAATATAGAAAAAGAAAGAGGGATATGAAATTAATAATTTATGTAAAGGGGCTTTGGATTTGTGTACTGAGAGACAGTAGAGGGCGCCAGCAGCATACCATATAATTAATGAAAGGCACTGCACAGTCAAGTGCACAGTAATAGACCTTTGAAACTTTCAATTGTAAAGACAATAAAATAACAAAATGCAAGAATAAAACTGCCAATATTGTCAGCTGTATGTGAGCTCTAAGGTATTTGATTGACGTTTTCCAGTAAATCTGCTTTATTAACTGTTGTACTGTCTGTGCCTTAGTAAAGATCTTACGAAGCCCTCTAGGGAAAGTTTAATGTTTAGTTGGAAAACCTCAACCAGATTAGGGCTGCAAAAATATGGAAAATGTTGTTATGTTACATCATATCCTCCATAAACAGGTCTGGATTCCAAAGAAAAATCTAAAATGCGAGTTTCACACCTATGCATCCCGATGGTCCAAAGCCATACGTTCCTGGAGCACACTGGTCACAGCGTCGGCCAATCACATTGGGCCTGCAGCGACATTGGCCCCCGCGGACATCACACATGGAGCTGATGGACCCTTGAGGATCACAATTACAAACTGGAGGAGCACAGAGAAGCACAGGCATGAGGTCAGTGAACGCTAACATATTGGAACGTCCTGCACATTGAATTCTGGGAACAAGAGGAACAAGCAAAGGCTGATGACTGACTATGTTGCACAGAGAAGAGCTGAGATTTGAATTTTCCTTGAGTGTGTCAGGAAATAGAAACTATGATGATACTGCAGCTATTGTTCATACTTTTTAACGTTGTGTTCTGGACACATGGCAAATGTAAGTGCAATATTCACGCTCTCTTAGTTCTGTTTGCTATGAGAGCAGCGAGAGTGAACCAAATCAATAAAGCTGCGGGCCGGACAGCTGAAACTATGAAGCTCCATGTAGCAGAGGGGAGCTGCAGTTTCGGGTGACAAGAGGTGATAACAATTTAATCACTACAAGCAAACCGTTTCACATTGTCATTTGATACATTGTTAATATAACAACATCAATTATAGCTGCTTTAAGATTCTGCATGGTATGCCAATGTAAAACCTTCTTTTCTGGCTTGGTTATCTCCTCTAGATGAACTACTAGCAGTTTGTGTGGAGCCTTTAACCACTATTATAATGCTAAAATTGCCATAAATACCAATTGATGCTTATGCAAAGAAGAAAAGCATCAAGGAACTAAATGCAGAAATTTGTAGGAAATCTTACCAATAAATAAATAAGTCAGAATCAAAATGAAGTGTTAACTTCACTATGTTTTCCTCCACAGAGAGGTCAGAGGTCAGGGTAAAGGTCATGTAACCATGCAGCCTATTGTTTTGTAAACATCATAGACGTCATTCAATCAAGGCAAAAGCATCTTAATGAGCCTTTTTTCACTCACGCAGAGCCCCGTCATTTATGATGGCCGACATGCTGGTGATTAGCTTGGCACAGGTGTCACTCATCAGTGGGCGGGTCACACTCTTCGCCCCCTCGTGGCAGCGGTACCGCTCATAGGTCTGCTTCCTGTTGTTAGAAGCTGGATCCCCTGCGTTGAACATCTCCATGGAGGAGTGCCGCGGCATCAAGGCAATCTGGAGCAAAGACAGGGATAGGAGGGGAGGCGTTTGAGTGCAAAATGCAAAATGCCGTTTCTTTAAGAGTCAGATGCTTATTTTAGAGGAGTGGAAAGTGAAATTCATCTCACAGAGTCCACAAGGAGGAACGCATTGGCCGCTCCGTTGAGGATACTGTTGGCATCCTGATAGCGTCTGAACTCAAAGCGGAGGGTGTAAGTCACACCTTGCTCCAGACACACAGGCTGATGAGGGACCATAAACCTGGATCACACACAGTCAGCACACAGTTGATATTCAGCACGTGTGTGTGTGTGTGTGTGTGTGTGTGTGTGTGTGAGAGTGTGTGTTTGAGCCACAGACCTGGCTCCAGCCGGCAGGGAGACAGTGAATCTGTCGTCATCAGGGATGGTGTTTCCACAGGGGCTGCTGGTGGGAATCGGCCCCGGACGGACCACTGTTATATGCACCTCCTCCCAGTCTCGGGGCATCTAGGTCAGATCAGTGTGAAACGGTCAAGATGCAGTCAAAGTGTACTGATCGTGAAATATGAGAGTACCACAAGTGGAGGAGGACAGTTACAGAGTAATGAAAACCTGGATGATAGGAAATCAATCAAAAATACTTTGGAAAATGCTGAACATGTAAAATATATATGATTTACAGGCAAAGGACTGAAACATACAAAACCACCAGCATGCTCCTTTACATTAATAGTCAGTGGAGCTTTGTCTGTACAGGAAAGGCTGCGTATAGTTGAAGGAAATTTGAAATGGCACAATCTGGCATACTTATTACTTTTTACCAAGAAGAAGATCAATACCACTCTCATATCTGTCGATTATGAAGCTGGAGGCAGAAGTCGGATAGCTTAACCTAGCATAAAGACTACAAGCAGTGGAAAACAGCTAGCCAGGCTCTCTCCACAAGGTAATCAAATCGGCCTACCAGCACCTCTAAATCACTAATTATCACACATCTCCTGTCACATTACATCTCCACAAACAAAAGTGTAAAAAGTTGTGGTTTTGTGTGGGACAATTTCCTGGCCAGGTGCAGTGACTTTCTGGAGTCTTCTTATCACTAGCGGAGAAAGTCACTGCTCCCTGGACAAGTCCAGCCAATAAACCCACCGAAAAGTATTTGTGAGTGGTATGGATCTTCTCATTTAAGTCTCAAGAGAGAGAATAAGCGTATTTCAATCAATCAATTAATCCGTGGAGTCTACTGCCAACAGTGCAAACACACAGACCTGTGACTCATAGCGGATAAGCAGGTCATATTCCATGGAGTAGGGGATGTTGCTGATGAGGAACTCCAGGGTGCCACCCTCAGGCACCCGAGCGAACCCAATGCCCGTCCATGTGGCGGGGCGCCCCAGCTGGTGCTCCCTGGTCTCCAACGTACAGCTCTGAGGATATACAGATGTTTCAGATATACAGTGTCTTGCAAAAGTACTCATCCCCCTTGACCATTTCCACATTTTGTGATGTTACAAGCACAAACTTAAATGTATTTTATTGGAATTTTATGTGACAGACCAACACAAAGTAGAGCATAATTGTGAAGTGGAAGGAAAGTGATACGTGGTGTTCAAGATTTGTTACAAATAAATATGTGAAAAGTGTTGTGTGCATATGTATTTAGCTCCATCCATCTTCCCATCAACTCTGACCAGCTTCCCTGTCCCTGCTGAAGAAAAGCATCCCCACATCATGATGCTGCCATGACCATGTTCACTGTGGGGATGGTGTGTTCAGGTTGATGTGCAGTGTTAGGTTTCCGCCACACATAGCGTTTTGCATGTAGGCCAAAAGGTTTTGTTCTCATCTGACCAGAGCACCTTCTTCCACATGTTTGCTGTGTCCCCTACATGGCTTGTGGCAAACTGCGTATTGCTTTCTTTCAACAATGGCTTTCTTCTTGTCACTCTTCCATAAAAGCCAGATTTGCGGAGTGAACGACTAATAGTTGTCCTGTGGACAGATTCTCCCACCTGAGCTGTGGATCTCTGCGGCTCCTCCAGAGTTACCGTGGGCCTCTTGGCTGCTTCTCCGATTAATGCTCTCCTGTCAGTTTAGGTGGACAGCCATGTCTTGGTAGGTTTGCATGTTGTGCCATACGCTTTCCATTTTCGGATGTTCAAAGCTTGGGATATGTCTCTATAGACTCTATTTATTAATTATCAGAGTAAAGGGGGATGAATACATATGCACGCCACACTTTTCAGATATTTATTTGTAAAGATTCTTGAACACCACGTATCATTTTCCTTCCACTTCACAATTATGCTCTACTTTGTGTTGGTCTATCACAAAAAATCCCAATAAAATACATTTAAGTTTGCGCATGTAACGTCACAAAAGCTGGAAATGGTCTGAATACTTTTTACAAATGTGTACCCAGGAGGAATACGGGTGGGCTCACCTGCGCCTTTTTGGCCAACTCAGCCTCATACAGGAAGTGATCCAGAGCCATGAAGAAATATCCGGACTCCACCTGTGCACACTGGCGTCCTGTCACGTGACTGCGGCAGCGACACTGGCCGCTCTCCATGGAGCAGCTACAGGGACGTCAGAAACAGCGCTGTTATTTCAGCGCTACGTCATATATTATATGGGTTAGCTGCCAATGTTTGCCTTTAATCGGTGATGTAAACAATTTTCCTTCTTAATCTGACATTCAAGTTCAATTTCTTTAAAGAATCCTCACTAAAATAACTACCACCATTTAACAAAACAAGCTAACAACAAGAGTCTACAGCCACGCTAGCAGCTCTGTGAGGCTGTACTGCCGTGCTGTTAAATGCTAATATCAGCATGCTAACATGCACACGGTGACAATGCATGCTGATGTTTAGCAGGTATAATGTTCACCATGTTCACCATCTTATGTTAGAATAACTAACAGATAAGTAGCACTCAGCTCAAAGTACAGCTGATGAGAATGCCATTATTTTTATTGTATTTTACCATATTGCCACATATGACACATTTTATGGCAAACCATCCACTCAAAACCAGAAATGTCTACCTTATGTTGGATCACCAAAGTCAGTGGGCTTTATCCTCTGGGAGACCATGAATGTGTGTACACGTTTTCATGGCACTAGATCTTACAGTTGCTGAGATATTTCATTCTAGACTAACAGATCTACATTGAAATCTAGCTAGTGTGGCTAAAAACAGTGACAAAATGTTAAGTTTCCATTAACACGAGGGAACTGATTAGCGTATGATGTTTGAATAGAGGATGTCAACCTCTAGCGGCACAGAACCAGAATCCATGACTTCATTAATAGGACAGGAGGTGTAACAAATTATTGCTGGCAGGATAATGATGGAGGGAAACCTGAGTGCACAAAGTTGCAGCTGCTATTTTGGGGCTAGTAATTAACTTCTGAGTGTTATGTCTCAAAGACAAAAACATTTGTCCACGCTACGGCCAAAAGGACTGAAAGCTGCTACAGCGGCACTCACTGGTTGTCCAGGGCTCCTCCGATATCGCACTCACAGCCTCTGCAGCCGTTTAGGTCGTGACTCAGAGCCCAGTGTTCCGGCTACAAACACAGAGGGCAGAAACAGAAGAGGACAGACATGATGCATCACTCCCCATTGCGATTACAGAGTGAGAGAGGAGCTTCTGCTGCAGTTTGACTGTCAATGAGTCATTCAGACTGTATCGCTCTAATCCAATAAAACAACAGTCGTAGTTTCGGGGCAAATCTTTACTGATCCATTCCTTTCAAATGACATTGTGAGATTTTCTTCTTTTGGAAAAAGATGACTTGACAAAGTGAATGCTGGAATCTGAAGTTAGCAACTTCCCTTTTTTTTAATCTTGTTTTGGCTGACATTTTGTGATTTCTCCCTTAGTGTTATATAAGAATGTGGTCCCTTTTACACTGTACTGCATCAATCAATGGATAAAACGTCATCCATCCATCTAAAGTAATTCTGGTCTGTGTCTGATTGCTATCTTGCTAGTCTATAAGACTTGATACCATTTTGAAAACCTAACAATAGTAATCTAAGGCAGTAAAGACATTAACTTTTACTCTTTGGCAAGGCCGCTTCTTTTTATGTGTAAGTGAACATTCATACTGGTATTTTTACTGTACTTTTTTGTTTCGTTTTACAGACACTTTGCCCACAGTGACAGTAAGGTACTTTCTCCTCTCTGGAGGATTTTTTAATTGTGTCCAATGTTGTCATTACATTATTGCCACTACAGCAACGCTTCACAGGGCACATCAGAAGACAGGAGCCACTTTCGGACCAGGTCCAGGCCCTGACCATTTTAGGCCTGCTGTAACGCACACCAACCGGACAAGCATCAAATCCCTGGGCTAAATTTAGACACAGGGCCCAGGCAGGAGCTCACATTCCTGCCCAAAAAGGTTTGGGACAAGAGTTTGAATTATAACAGGAAGCTGATCACCACCCAACATCTTGGACTGCTAGGAAGAGAGGGTGGGAGGAAAATGTGAGAAAGAAACAGAGTGAAGAAAATCAGCAGCAACAAATTTAGAAGCAAAAGCAAAAAAGGAAAAGGAAAGATACAGGTAATAATGGTTATGGAATGAAATGAAAGGAAATGAGATTAAATGCTTACCTTCAAATTTAATTTTAGAGTCAAAGGACAAAAAAGTGACAGAAGTAGTAAAAAAAAAAAGAGACTAACAGACAAAAAGATGAAAAAAGTCTAGTCCATGAGAAACAAGGTCTGTAAATTAAAAGGTCGGCAAAGAAAACAGGAATCAAATAGTTTTGTGTTTATTGTCACAGTGAAAGGAGAGTGTAAAGACAGAATGAGAAAAAGACATATACAGCTCGGGAAAAAATTAAGAGACCTCTGCAAAATAATCAGTTCTCTGGTTTTACTATTTATAGGTGTGTGTTTAAGTAAAATGAACTTTGGAAAATTTGCAACATTTTCAATGGTCTCTTAATGTTTTCCAGAGCTGTATATAGATGTTCCTTTCAAGCCAGAAATGTTAAGTTTTGTCTTACCAAACACTGGTCACATCTGCGTCCAGTGACGAGACGCTTGCAGAAGCAGTCTCCGCTGACTGGGTCACACTGGGAGCTACCTGACACTGTTCCCCTATGGTCACACTGGCAGGCTGGGGGCAAAGGGCGGAGGACAAAAGTGATGGGGTTTGTCACAGATAGATAATTAGCTACTGCAATGAAAAATAAATAAATGGTTCAAAAACAGATTAATTATTACAAAGCCTAGTAGGCAGTGGCGCAATTTCCATTGCGGATGTGGAGGACATGTCACTCCCAGCCCTCACACCTTTCTACATTTTTTATTCGATTCATTTATTAAAGTCTCTCTAAAAAGTGTCCTCCTTCTGTTCAGTCCCCAAAATCCAGACAGGAGAGGAGAGGAGCTGATCAAAAATCTAAGTGGCTTTCATACTTACTGTCTACTCACAGCAACTAAGCTTTATGAGGACTAGCGAGTCATTTGTGGACTTTTCTTGCCCTGTTGCCCTGTTTCGGCTCTCTGGCAACATACAGTCTGCCCTATGCAGCCTGAGAGGAAGCCCTGCAGACACTACTCAGGGCTAAAAGAGAACCCACTTCTTTTGGGTTTTCAGGGAAAAAAAAACCTTTTCATTTGGCTTTTTAATCATGCATTATTATTTGCTGGATGATTTAAATGTATATAAATGTATATATATGTTGTGACATCGTCGGAGGCCGAGCCATAGACGGGCAGGTTGGTCCAACCAGAGAAAGATGCCGGGGATTACAAACCAGCATGGAGGTGGAGAAAGAGACTACAAAACCCACGGGCCGCTGGACAGTCAGAGGAACAGGTGCTGCCCAGCTGGACCTGGTTACCAAGGAACATGCTGGTGACAGATAAAAGGAGAAGAGGAGCAAGAAACAGGGAGAAGACGTGTGGCGGGCTGTGGGCCAAAGAGAGCGATAGACAAGAAGAGAAAGTAAAGAGATGGTTGAAGATCCTGAATGTGTGATATTGAGTGTCGTAACTAGTTTAACAGTTGAATCATACTGATCGTGAAGTTTAGACCAACGTTTTGGGTGTTTATTGCACGCACCCACACCTGCCGAACGCCTGCGCAAGGTCCACGCCTCCCGCAATGTCACAATGTATATAATATAAACAGTATATTGGTTGAAGAACCTCTGACTCCGGCTCTCAGAGTGGACAATCTGGGTCATTATGACATTTCTATGTTTGTGTGAGTTACAACAGAGACGGACTCACGTTGGCAGCCCTGAGGGTTTTCCACGCTCAGACCAAAGAAGCCGGTCTTACACTTGTCGCAGCGCGGCCCCTCGACACTGGCCTTGCAACGACACTGACCTCCCACCGTGCCGAGGGAAGGGTCGGTGTGGCCGTCGCACATCCCTCCATTCTGCGAGCCATCTGGGTCGCAGTCACAAGCTATGGTACGACAGGTGCCAGGACAGTTTTAATGCACGAGAATGCTACACATGTTGTAATGTGATTTTGATGTGGTTGTGATTAAGTGAATGGTGAAATTAAATAGAAATAGAAATAAATGAAATGCTATAAATATTATACTCAAACGAGGTGGCACCACAGTGCAAATATACCTTGAAAGAAATTGGTTGACATTTTAGGAAAAGCGCTTATTCACTTTCAGGTGAAACGTTAGATCAGATGATTCAAACCACTCTCACACCTGTCCGTTAAATATGAAGCCACAGGCAACAAACGGTTAGCTTGACTTGGCACAAAGACTGTAAACAGGGAAACAGCTAGCCTGGCTCTGTCCAGAGGGAACAAAATCCACCTTTCAATTCATACAAAAATACTGAAATGTGACATCAATAATCTGCTGGTTATGTGTCAGCCTGTTACTGTAGATCCAAGAAAGGGAATAAGCGCGTCATCCAAAATGTCAAGCGTTTGCTAGAAACAATGCCATTGTCATTACACTGATTTTCTTCAAATGTTGCACAGTCCACCCTCGTATAATGCTTTAATATTCTCTGCCATGATTTGCATATTCTACAAAAAATATGACCGTAATCAGCTTTCAGCATCTATTTGCCAAAATTTTAAAATGCTCTATCAGACAAATATGTGCAACTTTCAATGGTTTTTTCTTTGCTTACATTTTGGCAAACTGGCTCCATTAAAAGTATGCTGAATTATCTTTCAGCAGTTCCTGTTGGCAGTGTACCCACGGATAAACAGACAAGCTCTGGAGTTATATTATAAGGAGCATCTTGTATCTATGATTTCTTAGCGGTTTTATGGATGTTCATTTGCAATGGGCATCAGAGATAATGATTTCCTGATGTTGTACTAAGATTTTCTCTGGTAGGAAACACAAAAACACACTCACCTACGCAAACCCGTGAGTCCCTGATGTCCTTAACAGGGTCTTTGTAGTAGAAAGGTTTACACATCTCACATTTGCGTCCCATGGTGTTGTGCTTACAGTCGTCACACACTCCTCCGCTGACATTTCCCGTGGCCAAATACACCGCCATGTCAAAGTGGCACACGGTCGAGTGGCCGTTACAGTTACACTCTGGAAAAGAAGACATATGTTTTGTTGTTACTAGTGTTTGCTATCCAAAGGCAGATGCAGCTCAGGTCATATTCTGTAAACACATTCACATCAGCCTGCTGACAAATAATCAAGTCAAAAGTCGCAGCACACGGGATGTCTTTTTGGCTAACACATCTGTGATGCTTGTGCACTGCACTTAGTGTCCCCTTTGCTTCCTCCTCCGTACTCACTCTTGCAGGCGTTGGTGTTGCGCCCCTCGGCTGGTCTCCAGGGCATGTCGTTGTGGAAGTCATCACATTGCTCACAGTTCAAGCCCTTTGTGTTATGGTTGCACACACACCTGCCGTGAACCTGAGAAAGAGATGGGCGGGAGGGAAGGGGGAGGTCAGGCAATCTATATGAGATGAAGAAGCTTTCAAACAATGAGTAAAGCACAGGAGGGAAACTATGAGGGCAAACTGCTGATTAAAGGTCTGCACTGTAACTGAATCACTCACCATTCCTTCTATGTCATCCCTGATGCCATCGATGGGGGCGCACTCCGAGGCATGGCCATAGCAAAAGCAGTTTCCGCGTACGACAAGCTCATATATGGCGTAATAATACTTTTCTTTGATTTCAGCTCTGGGGTCCAGCAGGTTGTCTCCCAGTGTGTGAAGCTTGGTGAAGTTCACTCTCAAGTTGGTGATCTTTAGCTGGTCTGTTAGGGAGAATAAGTGGGAGAGGAACAGGATGCAGGTATGTATTCAGAATAAGGCTTCGTTTCAAGTGGACATGATGATGGATGGTATGGCACAAGTTGGTGAGGTAAAGGATGAAGGGCAGCAGCTAAAACATGGGTTAAAATTACAAACAAATATACACACACACACACACACACACACAAACAGCACTAAAGCCCTTTAGCCCTAGCAATCGAAGTCAAGCCATGACAGAACAGAGTGCGGCAAACCATTAAGGGTGAACAACAGTGACCAACATGACCGGGGATGGAATACTTAGTCCTCAGCGTTTTGAGGCAACTTGAGTTTACATTAAACTTAAACAGGGTTGAACAATGGGAGAAACAGGGAGTGTAGTGTTTTACTAGGAGTAGTTTAAATCCCGTCACCCATCTCTTTAGGAAGGGATCTTTTCATAACCAGTACAGACAGAAGGAATGATTATCGTGACCAATAACTCTTGCAATGTACATACGTTTTGGTTTGTTTTGCATTTATTTGATAGCGACAGCTGCACAGAGAGAGAGAGAGAGAGAGAGAGAGAGAGAGAGAGAGAGAGCAAGGATGACATGCAGCAAAGGGCCCGGGCTGGAATCAAACCCCGGCCGCTGCAGAGAGGATGTACTGTTATGGCATGCAAGAATGCCTGTGCATATTTTTGGACCAGCGACACCATTGGGACAACTGTGATTGTTGATTCTGATTGGTTCTCTTGTTTGAATTTGCAGCGTCTCTCGCCTGCCAACCAAATCAACGCGCATTGCTCCAGTCAGCGGGCGGCCGTGTCGTCGGACAAGAACGCCTTTCAGTCCTGGAAATTCAAACATATTTTTCTTATGAAAGCAGAAAGGGGCTCTAATATTACTGTACAGTGTAAAGCTTGCTTGCCAGCGGTGAAAATGCTGTCAACATCGAAATGCTCAATGTCAAACCTGAGGAAACATCTACAGGTAAGTTAATGTAACCGCAATCAGTCACACAAAATAAAGTAGCCTACCTCCCGCCTCACCACATAATTCAGCTCCATTTTTCGCTCGGTGCTCGTCTAGTAGGCTATATATTTATGTCTAATCTCCATTCATGACAGATTTATAGCTAGTATAGCTAACAAAGCCTTTTGCAGAGCCACACAGATATATGAACGCCTTGATAGAGAATGTTAGCTAACGGATGCTAGTCCTCCTTAAATAGTGATATAGTTAGCCTATGCAAGATCTAATAACACTCAAACTTAATTCAGCATTGTGTTTCTATTCCATATTGAATCGGAGAGGTAATTAGATTGTGAAATTTCTACAGGGCACCAACAGCCTAAATGATTTAGTTCTAAGTATCCTGCATACTGTGCTTTTTGTTGGGCACACAAGGTAGATTCTCCCTAAAACCTATGGTGCCACATTCTGCTCCACTAAATCCAAATGAACTGTAATCGCCACCTAGTGGGCAAATCTGAGTATATTACTATTAGTTCGGCCTGACTTCTCCAAAATACACTGCTCAAAAAAATTTAAAGGAACACTTTAAGCAGAGTACAGCATCGAGTCAGTTACATTTCTGGGATGTTGATCTGGTCAGTTAAGTAGCAGAGGGGGTTGTTAATCAGTTTCAGCTGCTTTGGTGTTAATGAAATTAACAACAGGTGAACTAGAGGGGCAACAATGAGAGGACCCCCAAAACAGCAATGGTTTTACAGGTGGAGGCCACTGACATTTTTTCCCCCTCCTCACCTTTTCTGACTGTTTTCACTAGTTTTGCATTTGGCTCGGGTCAGTGTCACTACTGGTAGCATGAGGCGACACCTGGACCCTACAGAGGCTGCACAGGCAGTCCGACTCCTCCAGGATGGCACATCAATACCTGCCATTGCCAGAAGGTTTGCAGCGTCTCCCAGCACAGTCTCAAGAGCATGGCGGAGATTCCAGGAGACAGGCAGTTACTGTAGGAGAGCTGGACCAAACAATCAAACAGACTTCATGAGGGAGGCCTGAAGGTCCGACATCCTCTGGTGGGCCCTGTGCTCACTGCCCGGCACCGTGGAGCTCGACTGGCATTTGCCATAGAACACCAGAATTGGCAGAATCCACTTATGAAATACAAACAGGCTGTTGTGTACAGTCAAGTAAACACACACTTCACCACTAAGACAATTAATTAAAATGATCCTTTGCAGTCTTGCAATCAACCTCATTGCAGTGAACGGTGCTCACTCACCAGCGGTCAGCTGTACACCCGGGATCACCCATGACTGCAGTTAGCAGGCTTTGCTGATCCCATTTAATTGCTGCGTGCTCTGATAACTTTGCTTTATAATTAGACACTGTGCAAGATATAACAACCGGGTGAGCACAGATTGGCACCGAGTTCTTCATTCAAAAGGTATTCTGCATTTGTAAGCCAAAGCTTAGAAAACAGTTTAGCATCACCAGCAGCCAGTGACTTCCCATAATGAAGGACAGCTAATCAATCTCGTATTGAGCTTTTTACAATCAAGACACGGGATAATCACAATGGAATTAAATGAAGAGAAAAAAAAATCACTGTTGTCTGGCAGCCACATGAGGAGAGGCTTAATAAGTCTTTCTTCGGAGTGCAGTTTAAGTTCTCTGATTTATTCAGTCACACCGAGACTCCTCACATAGGGTGAAGTGATTGGCATTTATTGACAAACAGCATTATACTGCCACTTATGTCAATTACTACAACGTGTAATTTAGCTCATCGTTCTCATGTTTAACCGATTTAAACTGTTCCCGCAGAGAGAAATATGACGGAGAATAGGCCAACAGCTTCTTCCTTGGCTGGTGGCGGCTCTCCACGATAAAATGTCAATATCACCTATTCAGTAGCTCAGGATGTTGTTCGGAAATCAGCAACAGTGAGTCACTGAAACAGTAGGCCGTGTCATAACCCTTTCGGGCCTAACTATGGAATCTTGATGTCCTGGTCTGGCATCTTTTGTGGAGCGTAATAGATAAATGGTTGATAGTAGCCTAAGCTAAAAGTAATGATTAACAGTTATAACAGTTAGCTAAAAGAAGCCTAATGGGCCAGCAGTTGAAATAGTTAGGCAAAAGTAGTGGATAAGGGTTTGAAATAGATAAAAGTAGTGAATAAATGGCAAATGACCTGCTGCTGCCACTCCAAGTGGTAATGCAAACTTGGCCCAACAGACCTAACATGAAAGTTAAAATGTATGAAGAAGTTGCTGTAACAGTATCCACTTCTATATAAAATCCAGTCGTTGAAGTGGCGTTGAAGCGATACAGTATCTGATGGGGCTTTGGGAGCACATCAGACAAAGGGGTTGGGAGTCGCTGGGAGTAGGACATTATGATGATATATTTGTTGAGAGTGACTTAGGACTGTGTTTATGGATATCCACAGAGACACAGTCCTCGAGCAAACGCACACACACACTCCCTCTCTCTGCATGTGTGTGTGCAAACAATGATGTTATCCATTCATTCCTCCATCCAATCAGTGGAGTTTACATTCTCATCAATTCCCATGACGGCCCTGCTCAGACTGGTATTCATGCATTCTTGGCAACATAACTGTTGCAGCCAAGACAATACCTAAAGACCACAAAAAGACATGTGGCGCGTCTATAAAATGCTTCAGCCATTGTTGGGTGTACTTGGGTGGAAAAGCAACAACTGGAGCCATATATCCTTGACAACACGAGGTCATTGTCAGACTAAATGTAGACCCATGTCAATCTGGCTGCATTTTAATTAGTCATGGAAACTGCTGGTACAAGTGAAATCGCCATGTGTGTTTATGCGTGCAAAAACAATAAGGGAATGACATTGGTTGACTTTGCCATCGGTTACTTCTCCATCCCTCTGTTTGATATTGCTGTGAGAATATCTTGCCTTTGTTTCCACGTGCCATCTCAGATAAGACTGATTTTGAATAAATATTTGCATATATTAACGTAAGGGTTCATTATTGACCAAAACAAAAAAAAAGGCCCTCATTATTGATTCATCAAAGCTGAAAATAACAATAACAACAACAACAACGTGTGTGATGCTGCTGCCCTGTATTGCCAGCTCAACTCTTGAATGTCCTCTTGTTGGTCGGCCTGGGTTTCCCTTAAATAGGATCAATGCGTGAATTTGACCAGGAAGGTGAACTATGACTAAGGATCCAGCTGGAAAAGATTTTCAAGGACATATTAAGTTTTATAAATTAAAGGCGTCAAGTTGAGCATGAAAAGGGCTTATAGAGCATATTTAGCGGCGTGATTAATAAAATCACAATCAAACCCAGTGGAGCATAGATTTGGGGAAAGAAATGTACTATGTGATCAATGAAATATGAGATTGTTTCATGACAGTTTGATACAGGAAGGCCAAGCCAGGTGAGATTATTCATATTGTAACTTGTGCTTAATCTCTTAATGGCAAGACCTCAGTATATACTGTATTAGGAAGCATAATCTTCATATTAGATGTATATTAGACGATGTCCAATCTATGTTGAGAAAACAATTTTAAGAACTTCTCGTCCATGTGGGCTTAAAATAGAGTACATTTTGACCTCGGAAACAGCAATCTACGCTACAGGATCCATTTAGGAGCCACTGCGGAGCTTTCAATCACATCGTATGATCTTCACCAGCAGATTGGGATGAATGGTTTTATAGTTTATTTATGTTTTGTCTTCAAAATGTATGGTTTTCTGAAAATGATACACTCCTACCGGCGATTGAGCGATAACCAGCTATTTAAAATCAATCTGTCATCAAACTACCTCATGAATAAATGAGGCAGGCCAGAGGTCTGTACAGTCTTTCATAAATATAATAGCAGCTGTGTGCACAGAGTGTCTAACCACTCTGGTGCTGTCTGACCCTCTTTAACGCTCCAAAAACATACTTAATATTGTTCTATCGTCTTGATACTTCATGACTTCTCCTACTGTTATGAGAATGGCTCATAAACATGATTTTGAAATGATGACATGTTTCAGAAGTCTGCTGCAGAACATTATGCAGTGCTTCCGTTTGGGATCTCGGAGACCGCAGCTGGGAAACCTTGTTAAACTTAATGGATGTTCACATATTTCCACATGCCACATTTTGCACGGCACTACTCCCCCCAAATCCCAAATAAAGCGACTTGATTTTCTGTCATCCGAGTTGTAAACCTCTAATTCACAAGACATCTAACAGGTAGTTAGACCACTTGGGTCTAACTGACCTCAAACATAAGCATATCCCACATAACATATAAAACATGGCATATTCCCTTATTTGGTGTAACAACAATGTTTTACAGTATTTTGTCACCTTCAGCAAATGTTCCAGGGCAGCTGGTGGAAAAGAGCAGCGGGGTTACACATCAGTACTTTTCTACATACTGGGTTTTAAATATATACATTTGAAGGAAAAAATTGCACAGCAGTAGGATGCGGGACCGCAAACAATGAGGATATGAAGCAAATCTATTCTAATATAACTTTTTACTTAATCTCAAGGTGGCGGTCATAAGGTCTATCACAATATCACTGACTATTAATTTTTAATTGCTACCCAGAGTTAATGATGGCTGCCTGGGGGGGGGGGGGGTTGACGGCACTACTTACACCAAGTCTCCACAGCTGGGCCAGAGTCTGGGCAGGAGGAGGGGGACGCCTCCGCCTGCCCGTCTCACTCACAGGCGCCCTCTGCCGGCCAGACAGCGCGCGCACAGCCGCCGCTCTCCTGCACGGAGCTGCCGGACCACTCAATCCACGCGCACTTCAGGAATCAGGACTCACTCACGCGCTCCTCCTCCTCCTCCTCCTCCTCCTCCTCCAAGTGTTGGAGCAGCCGGCAGGGAGCAGCCGGCAAGGAGCAGCGGAGGGACGGAGGCACTGTTAGATTCAACACTCCTAAAAAGTGGAGCTGGGATTCAAGTTGCGATAAAGGAAGAAGAATTGCCAGTTAACCCCGCGGCCTGGGGGGGTGGTGCTGGTGCTGGTGCTGGTGCTGGTGGTGCTGGTGGTGCTGCTGGTGGTGGGGGGGGGGAGAGGAAGGTGTTAACGCTACGACGGCGCTGTCGACATGGATAAAGTTATCACTTGCTTGTTTGCTGCATTAACCCTGCTGCTGTCCGCCCGAGGGGAAGTTTTTAAAGGTAAGGAGGAGCAGGACCAGCCGGAGGTGTTAAACCCGGTTCGCCCCACTGTTCTGTCCGGACACGTGACGGCGGTTCAACTGCTGGCGCTGACGGTTGATCCGCCGGAGCGCGTGCGGAGGTGATGTGAGTGACACGACGGTGAACCGTTGGATCCGTAACGATCAGAACGGCTCACTTTGCGTCCATCGGCAGGTCCGTTCTCGACCTTTGGGGGTTTTTTTTTTTTGGTTGTTGTTGTTGTTGTTGTTGTTGTTGTTTTTTTTGGTTGTTTTTTTTATATTTGCGCGGCCACAAGTTCACGGAGCTCGCGGTTTGCGTCTCATCCGGCCAGTTGCTGTCTGACGGGATCCGCTCGCGCACCAACGTGCCGCCGCCGCTGCCCGCGCGCGCCTGCTAACCGCCGTTATTTCACCGCGAGCTTCGCTGCTAACCGTCGCGCTGACCGTCCGCGCGCCTCGGCCACCGTGAATGGCATTCCGTGGGCAGAGCTCTTTGCTTTTGGGGTTTGTTTCCAACCCGAGTTTGAATCCCCCCCTTTTTTTTGTTTGTTTGTTTGTTTCTTCTCCATCTGAAGTGCAAAACAATTCAACCTTTATTTTTTATTTTTTTAATGCATAAAATCTAATTTCAAGTGTCATACACGTCCACTGTACTTTACTCCCCCGCACTGAATCAACTGCTGTCTGTGTGCAGCCCCACGTTCAAAAATCACTTTGAATTATTTAACTGGTAAAAAGTTAATCAGCCTCTCGTTTTTATTTTTTATTTTTATTTTTACAATAGAACTGTTTTCCCTGCATGCGTTCTGTTTCCAGCTGAGGATGCATCTGGGGTGTCGTTGCTGTGTCGCTTTCCTTTGGAGTTGCACTTGAAATTTGGTGGGATTGTTGATGCAAACCTCCCCACATAGCACTCCCACTCCAATGAATGGTTCTCATACATGGGCTCTACTTCATCTGCAGCAAGTCTATTCAGAGCTTTGTGAAGAGAACACGTTCAGGAATTAGTACCAGATAGTGGTTTGACCTATTAGAATTACTGAAATAATAGTGCAGTCTGTCACCACCAGTGTAATGGCTGTAGATTGCCCATGGGGACTTAACATTTACCCCCTAAAGATGTCATTTCTGTGGTCTCCATTATGGCATTATCTGTGTGGGAAAAGGCACATTAACCTATATTCATGCCAATCAATGCATCGCCAACAATTGTCCAGTCTGAGGGTCATCCATAATGCCAATACAATTAGAGTTGCATTTAAAAACTAGATGTTAAAGGACATGGAATAGACACGTCTGATTGGTGCCCCGCTGGGACTGAGAGGAAGCGATGTGTGAGGCGAAGCTGTGGATGTGATGTGTGGCTTCAGTTATAGCTGGATGCTGTGGGATTTAACAGACAACCGATGCATTTTTCAAAGGGCCTGTTGGGGGCAGCATGGCACACACATATGATATGATGCCCAGATGATGAAGTCAAGCTGCTCAGAGAGGAGGACCACGAGTCAGACGCACAGACCCAGAATTCAGATGCACAGTTTTGCGTCTGTGCTGTGACAACATCTCAGTTTGATCCCAACTCTGATTTAATAAAACGGCGTAGTCGCTAAATAAATGACACTTTTGCTGTACTTATGTGTCTCCACTTTCTTTAAGCTAGTGCTACTCATATCAGGGACCCTTTTTTTTTTGTTTTTTTGTTTTTTAACAGAGGAGAACTGGCATATTCAGAGACCCACAGAAGATGTATTAAAACGTTTCATGATAAATAAACAGTTTTTTTTTGTTTTAAACCAAGCAGTATGAACTCCAGGGGTCAATCTTAGCGACTCGGAACCGTCTTACTCTGACGCTCGAAGGATTCCAAGTCTGTTTTTGTGTGAGGCTCATCACTCTAGCCCGCTGGCAACCTCGGGACTGGGAGATGTGTTGGTGTGCGCCGCGCTGCACGGCTCCCAGCGGTGCCGAAACCACCGATAAACGTGCTCCCGCACGAGTGTGTGTGTAACTATGTGAACCAGGAAGACGTCAGTTGGACGCGTGTGCCTCTCTCTCTGGCCTAGGCGACGGATTAGCCACACAGCGTGAGCCGCGTGCACGAGACAGACGTTTGTTACGGAGAGGACGCGATAACGGCTCATGTGTTAATTAGATCAGTGAGGTAACCAGAGCGCCAGTCTACTTCAGCACACGGCATCGGCGCCTTGTGACTGCGCGGCCCCAATTCGATCACAGACGGCACTCCTTGTTGGAAGTCTTTTAATTTACGCGCAAAATAAGCAAAGTGACTCCATAATCAGGATCGCGCTGTATATCGGTTTCATCTCCCTCCCTTTGTGAACTTGTTTGTGCACCTGGGTATCTGCTCTCAGTGGCAGGGTAGACATGAACCGCTCTTATGTTGCACCCCCCCCCCCCCTTGCTGTTCACAATGCCCACTGGATGCTCCTGGTTCAGAGAGAAAACCAGCACTATAAATCAGTTGCTGTGTATGGCCGATGCCTCTGTTTTCTACATTATGAGGACAGCTTTTTTTTTTTTTCCTTTTCTACAAGGCCTGGCCTTTGATATCTATACTCTGTCTTTTGACTGAGCACATTAAATTCCAGGGAGCTGTGTGCTTTGTTATGTTTACCACCTTTTCCAGCAGCCATAAAACCTGCCTTGTTTTCTGATGGGGGCGAGCCGTGTGTTGAGAATAATGCCCATGCTTGGAGTGCAGAGCTGCAGTTTGTCACTGCAGAGTGACGGCTGCTGATAGTGTCCTGGTTGACCGATCCTGATTGCCATCCAAGCTGTGACTAAGGAATAAAACAACACGTTGGCTGCTTGGGTAGATAAACAGCACTTCATCTGAAGTCTGGCAATAATTTAGATAGGTTTTCACTCATGGAATGTTTCTTATTTTTTTTTTTTTGACTTTTTTCTCCCAGCTGACTCAGATTTAATAGAGACTTTTCCGAAAGGTGTCCTGAAGGGTGGCAGTTTCCTTTGTGTGAGCCAGTGGAGAATGAAATTAAATAGTTATTTTATATTTTTTTTTTTCTTTCGATGGCTTCAACTAATGTTGAAGGAGGAAAAAAAAAAAGCTCCGTGGTGATTGATGATAGTACAAAGCAGAAAGTGAGGCGTCCACATTGTTCTGTAAGTTTGCTTTCCAGACACTTATATTATGATGATGATGATAATGAAGGCGACGGAAACACATGGATTTACTGAAGCTGTTCAAACACTGCGGGTACATGTGTAACTTCCTAAAAAAAAAAAGAAAAGGGTCTGCTGAGTTTGTCAGCAGGGCTGTCTTAAGACTGATCGTGGCTGGTAGACGAGGAAAAGCGGGGCTGTCGCTTTAAAAACTAAACTTTAAGAACTTGCAGATATTAAGTGCTGCTGTATAGACTTGGAGCATTTGTTTGAAGTGACAAGACTGATGGGAGTATCCATTTTCCCACAGCAGAGAGGTCTAACATAACTGTGTGAAAAATGAAATCACTGCAGTTGGTACACAGCTTCAGTACCACATTTTACGTAGTATCTGGCCTGTCAGAATCTGCACATCTTCCTTTTACAAGCTTGCAATAACTAAAAGAAAATGACACCCTGAACACTTTAGCAAAACAGCTGTCAGTGATGTTTGTTGCATTGGTCCGTTTTGTTATCTTTGGTGTTATGCATTTCTTTTTTGCAGCATATCACATCGAGATATTTCCAGACCGTCCACGTTACAAAATCAAATCTGCTAATGAATCGGCAAATGTCAGACTCTGGTGTCAGCTCCTCAAAATCAAAGATCAAGAAAATGAAATTTCTATAGAAATCCATCATTTAAGAGGAAGATATCTCACATTCTGCTGTCCTCACGTAGACTTATTATATCAGAATTACGAAACACGTTGCATTCTGAGAAAAGTGCACACAGCTTGACACATTATTCCACTTTGTAAGTCAGCAACTGGTCTGTGAAAGCTGCCACAAGGCATTCTTGGAAATGTAGGAAATCAGTAACTTAACTAGTAGATGACGGAGGTTGATGGGAAAAGTAAGCAACACTTGATCACAAAATAACTACCGAGACACCCACAACATCACAGATTGATGAGCCATAGGAGCGCACCAGGAACCAGGGGTGGAGTTCTCGGGCAAGAATCTGTCCTATTCAAACTTGTATCATACCAATGATTCGTAACACTTTAAATGGGACATTAGTGGGACTGCTAGGTGTCTGGGCCAACGCCACATAGGTCACATTCATTCATGAAATGTTTGTGTTTTCAACAAGAGTCAAGTCTCATTTTCCTCAAATTGTTACTGCACTTTTCACTGTAGTATTTGACTTCTGTAAAAAAAAAAAAAAAAAAAATTAATAAAAGTGGTATTATAGGTTGGCTTAAGAGGTCAGCGTAAAGTGCAATCTATTTGCACAGTGACACGTTGTTTTTGTCGCGCGGTCTCTGTCTTCAAGCACGTGGGGATTTAAAATGACTATGGAGGTTGAAGTCCTGACTCTTGGCGTTTCATTTGGAGGTGTTTAAGTCTTCACCACCAGATGCACAGTGCACAAAGCGTAGCCATTTTAATAACTAGACCCCAATTTTAGGTTTATCCAATGTAAGTAATTGGATAAGCTAACATGAACTTAAGTCATCATATTTAATCCTTGAAATACAAAACAAGTGCAAAGGTGCTCTTGGAGATGTGTTAATTTGTCATGATGGGGGAATAATGTCTATTTCCAGTTCTATTTGACTGTGTAAGACTAGCAATGGATCCGTTGTGTAATGGATCCGTTTGTACCATTTCTGCCCTGATCAAGAAGTCGAAACTGGTCATGGTTTTAAACTAATTTGTCTGAAATTAAATAGCTTTTTTGTTTTTTGTCTGCTACAACATTCGTATCTGCTCTGTAAATCACTTGTCCTGTGTTCTCCTTTTGAGGGGGAAAATAAAACTGAAGCCAAAAGGGAGAAATTTATATTTTATATTTTTTGGCTTCATGATGACGCCCCCTAGTTTTGAATTAATTAATTGGAATACGGTTAGGTATCCATCTATGTAGATGGTCTCTCGTTCTTTACACGAATCACCGGCACTCTGGCAGCCTGCCAGCTGCTGTCAATCAAACACAGACATCGACTCGCCCCTCCAGCCGACTGACACAAAAAGGAGCATTTCTGATATTTCCCCAGAGACCCAACAATACACATTGACATTATTTTTGACTGCAAAAAAGGATGACTAAATGTGATTTCAGTTGTACTTGCTCCGCCTAAGAGTTCCTGAAGAATATGTCTTTCTTCTGTCGCCACGTTTAATATTTTGTGTCGAATCCCCTCCGATCAATGACCTCGAGACATGAGCTGACATTTGTGCAACCTTCAGTCTGGTCTTCCGCGAGTGAAACACATGATAACTTGGACTGAGTCAAATGTCTGACCTGGCCTTTCAAGAACATTACACTGACCATAAAAAGCTCTTTGAGAGCTCTCTATGTGTTTAGTGTCATTGTCCTGAGATTGGGGTACTTTGTATAAAATGGCCATGGTTCTTACTCTGAAATTAAAGCTCAATTTAAGACTTGAAGCTTAAAATTAAAACAGAAATGCACTTTGAAACAAGACAATGACTTGGAGGTTAAAATGCTGCAGTACGGCGCCAACACGGCAACAAACATGTGACTGTCCAAACAGTGGCGCACTGCACTGGAAGTATGAAAATTGGTTAAGTGCTGGGCCTGTCGCAGGCACTTCCAAGAGAAAGAAAGTGAGTCAAATCTTCTCATATGGTTAATCATCTTCATATCCCTGGAGTGCCACTCCACATTCAATCATTAGCTGTTGATTTGCAAGTGATTTTATTTACATTCGTGAGAGGCAGTAATAGTTTGGAGTTCATTCTCGAGGCGGCTGATGTGGCTATGTTATCTGGGAGCTCTGCAACGGAATGATAATTGGCCTTGAGATGTGACTGTGTGAAGGATGCTGGACAAACAGAGCTGCTCTAATTATACACAGCTCCTTCTTCAAATGAAGAGGATAAAAGCTAATGAATCGCACACAGGCCAGCGCAGGGGCTGCCTAATGAAGAGAGAGTGAGAGACAGAGAGGGGAGTGTTTGTAAGGGGGAGAAAGTGTTTGTGCATGTAAGGCATGCTCGAACAATTCTGTGATCTCATCACCATGTCTTAAAAAAAAAAAAAAAACCCATGGTAGGAAAAACAACAACTTACTATGCAACGGATCATGTTTACAGAAGTCTGCATTCGTTGTAGGTGGCTCGGATGCGGAAGATTTCACTAATTAATGCTCTAAGGGTCTCAATTGTTGTTAATGGCGACGAGAAGGAGGAGGGGAGCGAGGGAGGAGTGGGAGAAGCAGTTTAAATCAGGACATTACAGTGCGTCTACTCGGTTGATTGTTGGGCCTTCCATCTGCGTGCCAGGGTGGATGTCGGCTCACTTTAATACAAGATTTAAGGAGAAGTTATCTGTTTTTTGACTTGAAAAAAATGTTCACACCTGCTATCTTGAGAGTTAATCCTACACCAGCGACCAACGACGGGAAGTTGCACCAGTGGTTTTACACTCAGACTGAATTGACCCCGGCACATTCCTCACTTATCTTCAGAACCCGCTTTTTCAATCGGCTGGTGTCTGTTCAACATTGTTGCCTGTGACCACAGGGGGTTATCCTGTGGCCTGAAATTGATTCTGATAGAGCATACTTTGATATTTGGTTCAGGCGAGCGTATAGCCTTGACCCGAAGCGCGAAGCTTAATTTCGGGACTGTCAAATAAAAAGACGCCCGCCGCTGCTTTGACGCCAGAGTCACGTAGCTTGAGAAGGTGCGAAGTTTCTCCTGTAATTTCATGAATAACTCAAGTTGCCTCCTTCACGGGACAAGTGCTCTTGCTAACTTGAAGGAGACTCTGTTTCATGCCAAAAAGCTGTCCGCGTGGGCTGATGCCCCTCACACAACTGGTGGTGGTGTCGGTGGTGGAGGGGGCCGCTGCTGCCGTTTCACCTTGTCTCCTGTTATTTATTAGGCTTCTGTCAAGGCTCAGGCGGTAGGCAGGTGTACACCCCCCCTCCTCCTTCTCCTTCTCCCCATCCGGGCCTTATGAGTATAACCAGGGGCAAAATTCTCCATTACTGTCAGTCTGAATGTGTTGCCGTCACATTAGCGTATGTCATGCAGTCATTAATGCATTAGGCCTTGTTTGAGTGCCAGTTATTTGCATTGGCTTTTACACAGTCTATTTGCCCTTGTGCTAAAAGCTGCCTTGGCTGAACCTATTGACCATTTAACTATTCAATAATGAAGCGATCCCCGAGGATGAATTAGGCCTCGGCGGCCCCGTTATAATGGTTATTAGTTAACGTTTTTTTCATGTCCTATCGTATACATTTTTGTGGCCTTTTGCGAGGGACATGTAGGAAGATTGAACTTTTATTTACCTACTGTATCTTTTTTAATGCAGCTGTATTCCTCTAGCATATGATCTCACCACTAGCAGTCGAGTACAGTATTATCCGCCGCTTCTTTGCCCCAAAGCAGAATGTACCTGATTATACTCCTATCGGTCACACTCCGGCGCCTATTCGGAGGCTGTTATCTGTTTGCGGTGGCGACTCCTTGGGGAAGCACACAGCTGATAAGAGACTGTTGTTCTGTAAACAGCCCTCTGACCTCCTCAGGCTGGGCTTGGCTCCTTTTCAAATGGGTCTCTTTTGTATTGGCCCGAAGCGCAAACCTCCGCGTGACTGATTCCCCAGGGGGAGTTTTAATAGCATTACTGTATGCTCCACACCACGCGGGGTGGTCACTGGGGGGGGGTCCATGCCTTCAGATACAGGGGGAGGGAGGGTAAAACGGTGGGAACGATGTACCGTTGTCTCTTGCTGAACATTCGGAAAATGAGCATGAATGACCCCTTTATGCCCCTAAACTGGAAGTAGCTTGTGGGAACGGAGTTATTTAAAGATACGGCAGCGTTTTTCCGTGAATGTCAATCACCATTTTAGTTTTTAACCATGCGGCAAATGTCTTATCACAACATGAATTACATTCTCATTTGTGCTCGTCCCTGTGACAGTCTGTTAACTCCCTGAGATCCGACATGAGGCAGGAGGCGTTAATCGCTCGTCCGGGGACAACTGAGCTGACTGCTGGACAGACCGACATCAAGGACGATCAAGCGGTTCCACCGATGTCAACCCAGTTTTTAACACATTCCTTGTTTAACTTGCCAGTGTGCCTGAGCAAACAATGCACTGAAAATCAGTAGCCATGGGCTGTGCTGCAGCGAGCTGTTGTGCTAAATCACTTTGGTGTTAAACACTGCTTCATTGACACGGCTATTGAGACACACAGCTGCGGGGCTCGTGTTAAAGACCGAGCAAACGCAAAACAATAACTGGAAAAGATGATGCTTGGCTTGAAGCTTGACTCCCAGCCTGTAATCAGAGTTTGCCACGCTAAAGAAATTACAGGGCACAGGAGTCATTAGAAGTGTGGGCGCAGCTCGGCATTGCAAACGGAAACAAAGTTGAAAACACATGCTTTTGGAATAATGCACATTTGAATAAACAAACCGGTGGAAATCTGACAAGTTGATTGTAATGGCTGTAATGATAGTAGCTGGCCTGGGAGGATGAATTCAGTTGGATGTGATGTCTCAGAGACTTATTGGTATCAGGGCAAAAGGAGTAATTAATGTGCAAAGCCTTAAGCAACGTTATCATCAGTCTGACTGCCTCCGCCTCACATATGTTTACCAATAGCACTCAAACAAGTTAGAGCCAAATTAACTTTACATGTTTGCTATATTTCTTAAAAACAATTGTCGTTGGATTTTTACTTTTAAAGCTGCTTCTCCAGTTGTCTGTCTGCACTCTATAGACTCAGGACTCACAACTAAAATGCTGTGAACACTAATGTGAATATTTTTCTGTAGTGTGAATATCATTACCCGCTTCTGAAGTGGGTTTGACTAAAATGCAAACATATCTTTTCCCTGTCCTACGAAGTCTTTGAGCATGTCTCAAGGCTAACTGAGGATTTCCCTATTGCCATTTCCACATCTCTAAATGGAGCATTATTCATAATAGCATCTCAGCTGGAGGTAGGCAGTAGCTAGACATGTATAAAAAGACTCAGGGACAAGAAACTATTCGGATTTACTGGATTCACACCACAATACGTTTTTTTTTCTCTCCCTCAGTTCAGCTGTTTTACCAGCACAGGTTGTCTAACTACAAATCTAAAAGCCCATTTTATTTTATTTTATTTTCCTTGTGACGGTGTCAGTTGCCGTACTCCTGATCAGCGATTCCCTTCTTGCAAATTGTGTAAATCAGGGTTGCCAGCTTTGGGTACCCGGTTGGAATGAGATTTTTATCACATGTACACGCTGGACTCGGTTCACCATCGGGGTTTTAAAAAGTATGCACCTTGCACATGCGGCGGGAGTGGGACCTTAGTGTATAGTGTATATAACCACAAACTAACAAAAAGAAATTAGCCCAAGAAACAGCTAATAGAATGGTTACAATGTACGTTCGCCATCTCTGTTGCTGTTGCAGTGTTTTGGCGTGATGATTGTTATGTGCTGAAGTAGCTTTGAATATCTGATTTCAACAGTAGACAAAGACATTTTGAGGCTTGTTTTGTTCTGAATTGAGGTATTAAGGCCACCAGAAAGACACACCAGACACGTTTTTATGCTTCTTGGCTTGGTTTTTCTAGAGCAGACGAGTGTCAGGTCTTAAAATTTCGTGTCCGATTTTCTCATTCTCTGCACATTAAAGCAAGCTGACCTTTTAACAGCAATTAAAACATCAGTATGCCTCACATTTCTCATTTATTTTGCCACTTAGGTGTATATTACAAGTAATTTGTTAAATTGTGTTGCCTTGGACCGCAGGCACTTTTGTCTGAGGAGTATATATTATTCTATTCTGCATCACATTTATTAAAGCCAAAATGAACCCGAAAGTGAATCATTTCAGCGCCAGATCTTACATTCAACCTACTCATGTCCATGGTAGCCTCATGACTTAATTGAATCATTTATCAATTAAATAACATGTTATGTCCACAACACTGAGGCTATTTTTCTTTTAAACTTGCCATGTAATATTTTACCCGGCCTGAGCATCGCTGCACGCAGTTTCTTTTGAGCAAAGCGTAAGGGAAACTAAATTGAACACATGAATGTGAGCAGAATCAGGTGGTGGTTTTGGTGAAGACCCATGCCTCCCTTGGACAGGCCAGTGTGGCTCATCTTTGGAGCAGTTCTGCCTTATTTAGTCGCTGGGAAGTTTCAGCAGCATCAAATATTGCAGATCAGGAGGCAGAGGCACACAGGCTGGATTCAGAAGATGAATAATTCACTCCCATGAGTCCAGAATTCTTGCCGTGAGACTCCCCCCACCCCTTTCAACCCATCAGGTTTCTTTCCCTGGGGAAAACCTCACCCCGGCATCACCCCAGCTGCGCGTTCTCCAGACTGTCAGAGTAGCACAGCCATGGCTGGAATTCTGTGCTGGGTTGACAGAATGTACAGGGGAAACATAATTCTTTGTATACGAGGCTGCCATGTGACTGGACTCAGAAATACGGGGAAAGGTTTGCACAGAATAAGGGCCGGGATTTGAACCTCAGTACGTTTTTGGTACCAACGGAAATGTGTTTGTAGCACCGAGCTTCGAAAAACAATCAGGTGGCGAGCTGGCATCACGTTTCTGGTCAAATTCTTTATCTTCTTACTTTTCTTTTCCTTTTTAAATCAGCATTTTGCCAGATGAGAAAGCAATCTAACCACAATGTCCATTCAGTAGCTTTTCAGGAGCATTTGATCATATTATATGGTCTTCATCTGTGGAAATGCACCTTGTGAAGTGAGATTATTTACTTTATTTAACATTTTGACAAAGTTCTTGTACAGCTATTTGTGTACATCATTTTGATACTGGTACCAAAACTCAACTATGACAGGCAGGTGTGATTTGTAGTCAGGTGTCATATTTTAATGTCATTTGTTTTATGCATAAGAACGGCAGGGCTGTTGTTTGAGATCAACAAGCTGAATTTTCTCCCAGCTTTTGCCCCCTCTTACTATCATTCCACATTTCATCATTCCATAATTCAGCCTTCATGTCTATAATTATCTGAACAAAAGACGCTCAAGCGTTGACAGATCGACTGTGTCCAAGCAAGCGTGTGTGTAGGCGTTTGTGCACATAAACACGTAGACTGTGTTCATAGCGTGTGTGTGTGTCTCTAATGGTGGCCACTTTCCACAAGTGTGCACTTGGACGTGTGTTGTCGCGCATAGCCAGTGTTGGTATCCTGAGTCTATGTGCTGTGTGTGTGTGTGTGTGCGTGCTGTGTTTTCCTCCTCGTCCCCGTGTGTCAGGTAGCAGACTCATCTCAGGCTTATTATCAGGGATGTGACAGAAGGCGGCAGGCAGCAGCGCCGATGCCTTAATGAAACCCGGGCCCTGGCTAATTGGTGACACCGTGGCGTGAGGGAATGAGAGAGGCAGTAGCCAGACTGGCAGGACGGAAAGGCGAGGACATCGGATCTGGCCCTCACACCACTGAATTAAGCCCGTCGTGTTCATTTGTAGAACACACAGATGGAGGGAAGACCTACACTCTTCTTACCAAAGCCTGCGAATGCAAAACTCCCCGCTGGTCGACCAAATATAGCCCCGGTAACCACATTTTCCAGTGAGCGGCGTTTTCCTTTTCAATCTTCCCCTTTTTTCTCACTTTCAAAGAGCTAAGTTTGGCTCCTTTTTTTGTTCTTGGTGCTTGGTTTTGATTTTGGATCAACATGTATTTAAGTAGCATATCCAAGTGAGTTGTGCTTGTAACAAGTAGCGTATGGTGGCTAATGTTAGTTGATGTTGTAACGTACATTACCGGATCAGTTCACTGACTTTGACCTGTGCTACTATAAAACATTTTTACGTTGCCACTTGTAGCCACACTGGCCACAAGCTGCATAGGCTCGGTTTTAAAATGTCTGTTCACCCAAATAACAATAAAAATAACTTTATTTTACATATTTTGTATGTTTGTCTCTGAGATACCTGCTGCCACACCAATACAACAGAGACGGGCGGATTTATGTGACATTTATAAAAACAGCATCACATCCTGGTTAATCCACAATTTTCACTGGAAATAATTTCTTTAATGTTTCACTTGCAATTTGGTTTAACCAAACTTGTAAGCTTGGGCCGGATGGCGGTGCCAGAGGTCGTCTGTAGTTCTTCCTGCCTTGCCCTGGGCTGCCTGTCTGACCCTTCTGCCTCACAGTAAGCCAGTTCCTTATGTCCACCAGAGCTTGGGGGCTCCTTCCGGGGTGTCAGAGCTGACCTTCCTCTGCTGGTAGGAGGGGTAACGCATAGCCGGCCTCTGTCTGTCGTGCCCCCAGCTGTGTTTATGCCTCAGAAGGGACCACATGTTTGAGTAACAGCAAATGAGGCACAGTATGAGTTGTGTTGCTCAGCTGGCGTCATACTGAAAAGGATGGCTGCTACTTGCCCCATTTATTTGTAGCACCAATCATTATCAGTCACAGAAATGTAGAATTATACAAGCCATTTAAAATTTCATTATGAAAAATGACTTACGCCAACATATAGCCAGACATTTCATTAAGCTAACGAACTCTGTAAAGAAGCGATTGCATTGCAGTTTAAGAGAAGATTAATCCATAGACCAAAAGGTGTTCAAATCTCTGCCTATCCTCTAACTTCACTGGTTCACATCTGAGGCTAAGCTTGTTTGTTCCGCAAGATCGGGATCTCTCGGGCATGTAGTTTTAGACCTCAACTTGAAATGACCTGATCAAGCACCCTCTGTGCTCATAGGCTGACAAACACCCCAAACAAATCAGATTTCCTTCTACTTCACTTCTCTCCTGACTCAAGTGACAGATCTAGACCAAGTGTGTGTGGTCTGGCTGTCCCCGACTACATGGGGAGATCAAAGAAGGCAAAAACATTTACATAAAAGATTATGTATGAGTTGTAATTAGTGCCTGCCTCGGCGGTGACAACAGGAAAAATATGTGATTTTTGGCTGGAAGATGAAACGAAGGTGGGGTAGAGAATTATAATAACCAGGTCTGAGCTTTAGTGTCACATTTATAATTGAAGAAATCCCCGAAGATTGTCCAGCTTTTCCAGGAGCACCTGACTAAAAGAAAAAAGATTAGGATTAGTCTTATTAATTTAAAAATGCATTCATGCACATTCATTTTCTCCAAGATAATTACGTGTTTTACTTTGATGGCTCCTAATTTCATATGCCCAAGTGTGCTGCTGCAACCCCAGCAGTGAAAATCTCTTAAACGCACCCCCTCCCTCAATTCCATGCTATGTTAAAAAAAAAAAAAAGGTTATTTCATCCTCCTAATTCTTTTCAAAATCATGTGTAGTAAGGTACTACATTATGATTTAGAGTGAGTGATGCAAGCTTATTGCTGTGGGCAAAAATGGATTTTTGCTGCACTCTGGTACAGCGGGTGACCATGTTTATTGCACGAGGAGAATCTTTCTGAAGATGTGTCAATTGGCAAAGCTGTAAGAGAAATCTTTTAAATTTGCCTGTGCCACAGCATGTCATTAGAGGCAATTTCCCTGCCAACAAAGAGGGTCAGCGGAGGGGGTCACGTCGTTGTGTGTGTGCTCATTGGACTATTATCTAGAATTGTGGAAGAAGACAATTTTTGAAATGTTGTTCTAATCGTTGTAAGTAGCTTGGCGAGGTGGAAGTTCATCTTGCACACTTGTGAAAGGGTGCTATTTTCAGAAATTAAATAGGACGCCCTCTGACGAGCGCACCTTATCGCACACTAATACACTAGCACACACGCTAAGAAGTAGTGACTGTGGCGAGGCATGGAGGCTTAGCCTCCTGTGGGAGGAGTTGACATTAACTCTGAAAATTCACCTTTGGTTTCTGCCTCTGGATTTATGATATCCCTCTTACCTAGATTCCATCACAATTTTTCATTACTGTTGTACTCTACCCGTGTGTGACTTTCTGTCATGGCTTGTAGGATTTTGCCATCAGAGTATTGAGCTGCCGGAATAGTTTGGCCTTGCACCACCGACGTTTATAAAAATGTACACAATATGTAATCACCGTGAAGACACGCATTGACATTTCAGATGTGTGCATTAGGCCTGCATCGAGGCCTGTAGCGATGATGTTGGACTGGATGCCAGACTATCCGCTGGCTGCAGTGGTGGAACCCTGCGCTTAATTAATGTTTCGCCCGAGTTGCTCCAATTCTGTCAATCCCTAATTCCAGGAGGGATATTATCCTTTGCCCACTAATAAGTTTTTAAACATCTTTTCAATTTACTTGGGAATATGTAGAGATTTGCTTAACATCTTTAATATATCTACACCATTGCTCTCACAGGAGGAAGTCAACAGCCGCTGTCTTGCAGGCATGATTTTTTCCCAGGAAAAATGTCTTCGCTGTGAAATCTTGTCCTTCCTCATTTGTGTTCTTGAATCAGAAATACTTATGAGCACTGTCCGTGGATATAAGTGGTCTCAGAATCAGAGGATACAGCTACAACTTTGTTTAGCTTGATATGAGTCTGTCACCATGTTTGTTTCAAGGCAGAGCCAATCACCTGACCCTGCCCTGGGTTGTCTAATTTCTTGAAATGAATGTCACGTAATATAGCTCCCACTTTGGGTCCACAGACGGGCTGATTTCCACCCCAGTGGGCATGCATGATGTTAATGCCCCCTAAAATGTGGCACCACACACACTCTGATACTCAGTATAATGAGGAAAACACTTGAAATGCAGATAATTCCTCCAAACATGCACGCTCTATTAGACAGATCACATTTTACTGTTGTGAGGTCTGGGCCGAACAAAACGATGACAAATTGACCGGAGACCTCTGAAATGATACCAGGCGTGGCAAACTGGCAGAAATAATCCTATATTTTATAATCTCACTGCACATACTGCTTTCTGAGGGAGGGAGAAGTACAGTAATAAAGTTTGTCATCTAAATCAACAATTTTTGGAGGCTGCTATGCTGTCAGTAAGGGGGTCTTTTAACTAAAAACAACTTTGGTTAATTTGATTGTGTAATTTTGATTGTGATTTTAAGAATCTGTCACTTTAGCCACAGAACAGAGATGGTTAATCTACTGCATTAAAACCGCAGAGGTACAAGTTGTGCTTGTAAAATGTGTCACACTAAGAATTTCGCCGTTTATGTGGTTTGAGGTAAAGTACAACCCTGCAGCATGGATTTAGTGATATATAACATATGACGATCTCTTTTTGAACTTTTAGACTGAGATTTGGATGAGGGAAAACTCTGGGCGTAAGAAATTCAAGTCAGAATCAGTTTGACAACCAATCTTTGGTTGAAAATGGAACGTCTTTTTATGTGTTGCTTCAAAGGCATTTAAATTTCTATATTTCAATGTGAAACAGGCTCCAACTGCATGTGGGAAAAATAAGCATTATTAGCCCAGTTAAGCTACAACGAAACACATTTTAACCTGCAAATCACCATGTAAATCCTTACTGTGAAAGTCCGGATTCTGCCAGTCATGTCAACATAGCAGAGAAAACCACCCGTGTTCCCTGCGTGTTCTCCTCACGCTAATGTTGCCATAGCCGGAGGACATGGCGTGGGCCTCCGGAGGCATGGTATCTCCGGCGCAGAGACAGATCTGCGGAGACAGGGAAGACGGATACCTCTGCCAGGCGCCTGCTGCCATTTAACAATCTCACCCTGCTCTGAACTGACATTTCTGTTTTTACCATCTCTCGTCCGACTCATCGCCCCCGTTCTGCCGCTGTCGCCGTAAACTTGCGTACAGAAGAAACACGAGGATCTAGATGTGATAGCGGGGGATGGATCGCTTATTCCCAAACACAAACAGAACCTGTAGCCTCACAGTATATATGTCTTTGAATTGTCCTTCGTCTGCAGCCAGCCAGACTTGGGAAAGTGCGATGCAGCCTTGCGCCCAAGGGAGAACAGTGAGCCTGATGAGCTCCCCGTGGCCAAGCCAGGTGCTTCTTTTGGACTCACAGGGGCAGCGCAGATCTGCTGTACCAACGGGAGGGAGGATTGACATGATAACATAGCCTACCAGCTCCCTGTACCACCCCGGGAGCACGGCCACACAGCTTAATCCTCTCTCCACAAGGGTAGAGCCGAAACACTCGTTCCCCTCCTCGCTCTATCCTCTGTCAAAACAAGGGGGTTTTGTCAGCCATGAGGGGTGTTGCAGCCCTCTCAGTCCCTGCCAACGGAAGCGATATTACTGCCTGCCAATGCCCCGGGAAAAAAAAAGAATACCCAATATGCATATTATTCTAATACCAGCCGTCAGTGCCTGGAATTACTCGGCATGATAGCATAATGAATGCGGTGCCTTGTAGGTTTCCACATAAAGCGGTTTTGCCACTTGGATGAATAATTCATACTAGCCCAGAGGCAATGAATCAACCAGGCAAGAACTAAGAAAATTAGCCACCAATTAGTGTTTATTTATGGGGATAGTGTGTTTTACGCTCAATCTTTGGGCCAGAAAATATATATGCAAAGTAAAGTTTTGGTGACCCCATCTGACCTTGGGAATACAAATGAGCAGAAGGGAGGAGAGGACTGACGAGGGCTTGACTGTTGGATGAATCAGATGACCCCCATGCCTCTGCTGCCCCCCTTTCTCGGTCGGGTTATTGGACTCTCTGACTCCTGTCTCGGCTGGCCTCCAGACATACAGTATCAGAGTCAGCCTCTCAAAGCAGATTGATTCAATCTCTCGGCATATGATACGTAAGGCACTTTGTAGACTGAGGGGATGTGATGTGAGGTTTTAATGCTGCCACATGTGAGCTAAACCTCTGTCTCCTTGGAGCGTGCAGCCCCCCACCTCCACCATCTCCTCCACCCTCCCCACCCCCACCCCTCCCAGGCTGTTCCTAGCCCAGCGCTCTGGCAGCTTGCCCAGATACATTGGAAGTCGTTAGTTGTCACTGGAACGATGTGACACGTCGCTCTGATTCGCGGGGACTGTTGTTGAAAGGGATCGTTCCTGCCAAGGAGAAGCCCTCACCACGGATAAATGGACACTGAACAGCATGTGAACAGAGAGATAAAAATGGCTGAGAGAAAATAAACTAGTCAGCCTCGCAGTCTATTCTGGCTTCTCAACACCAGAATCTATGTGGATTGTGAGCCTTGCGGAGGGGTTTTCAGAGGGAGACAGATACACAGATTGTGCATATTCCATTTTTATTACAGATTTTCCATTTATTTCTCCTTTTTAGGTAAAAAAAAATAAACATAAAGATTTGCCTAAAGTCGAATGTGTCGCTCTTTTAAATTTGGGGAGAGTTGAAAACTCTCTTTCTCAAGGTCATTGAGCGGAGAACATATCTCCAGCCAATTCAATGAAAGAGACAAACAGACATGAGTGAAGGATGGGTTTTATAGGACTCAGACAAGCTGTCGACAGGAGGATAAAGAAGAAAAAAAACCCTGCCAGATATTCATGAGGATAACTCTCCAGCGTCTGCGCCCTTTTTCTTCCTTTGTAAAGCTTTGATTGTGAGGAAATATGCTGCTGTGGATGTCTCGTCCTTTTCATAAGCTCCAAATGTGGAGTTTTCAGAGCTGCAATGAGTCAGACATTGTGTCGGGCGGAAGATAAGGGAGGCCAGGTGACAGACAATGTCTCCGCTCCCTCTGACTTGTGGGGTAAGCGCTGTTCATGTTAGGCCGTTTATTCTTTTACATGAATAGGCTTATAAGAACTGAGACTAATTTAAAGACTCCCAAGCACAGTTTAGACAAAATGCAGTTGGAGGAAATGGGATTTTAT
>JAVQJF010041465.1:0-15636 GCA_036023855.1 Gadopsis marmoratus
TAAGGTCACCCCCCCCCCCCATATTCCCAGCTCCCAGGGTCCAGTGATACCCTACCTGCCAGATGACACGCCATGATCCCATGCCTGAGAAAGAGGACTAGTTTGTGTATGTGTGTGCATGTGTAAAAATCCCTCGGGGATGGGCAGCTTCATCATGCTTATCTGAAAGGTCACTCAGTCATTGTCGGACTGCACTTTACAGATCCTCCCTGTGGTCACCGCAAGGCAAGCTGAACCCGGGGAGACAGAAGAAGGTAAGGGTTGTCAGAGATTAGGTTAGCCTTGAAATGCTGCACCAGTCTGAAGGAAATTTTTCTAAAAGTTGGCAAAAGGAAATGCAAATGAAAGTGCATTTCCAACAGCTACTTTGATTTGCAGTATGATTACATTATCGAAATAGCACATGTAACTAATTTGTACGTGTTCTGTGACTCTTATTTCATGATATTTCGTTGTGTTTTTCCTCCTAATAAGGCTTTTATGAAGCTGTGATAATTATTTTCCTCTCTCCTTGTATAGCATGCTGTCCATCCATTTTCAGTTGTAATCTTTTTATAATGCAGGAATATACCACTCCCTTCACCCTCAAATATGCAGTACCAATGTTCATGTAAATTTAAAAAGAAATAGCAGTGATTTATTACACATTTTTGACGTTTCCGTTTAGATTTTTAAAACATTTACTCGCACTTTGCGCCAAAGCAGGCCAGTAAAAATCCACCTTTTGGTGTGAAAATGTGCAAAGGGAAAAGAAAGTTAAGAGACCAATGTCAAAAAAAATAAGTGTGAGCCTATGAAGGGGTTAATTAGGTTTGGAAACACAATTATCACTGGAGTGAAAAAGGTATGGAGGTAGGGAGGGATTGGTCCTCCTGTGTCTACTGTGCACAAGCCAAATCTCTGAGCGACACTAATCCTGCTGGTTCTGCTGGTTATCCCTCCTCCTCCCATCATCCCTCAGCAGGTACTCCTCTGCTGCCAAAGGTCCCTCTCTGACATCCATCCCGTTCACCCCACCTCATCCCCTCCTCACCCGCCTCTCCTCTAGCGCTCTGTTTGTTTTCACTGTTGTGTCTCAGTGACATTAGCCACTGTAATCCAATTGAAAGCTCCTCAGACCCAGAGCTGGGTTCTGTGGGGTTGAGGCGTTACCATGGGGATCGCATGGATTCCTAATTAAGATCATTAAAGCTTGTTATTAAAGCTCGTTAAATCTCATCCTGACACGGTGGTGCAGCTCCTGGTGTCTAACTTTACTAATTCGTACACTTATACCCCCATGCACACACACGCGCACTTGCAAACATGCACGCTCACACACAGACGTCACCAGCAGAATGCATTTTGGTGGGTGTAATTAAAGCTTTGAATGCGCCCGGGGGATTTCCCTACCCTTTGGTTTGAACGGGATGGTGAGGTGACGCATAAGGATTTTGTGAACAATATCATTTACATACCCAAAAACAACCGTTTGTGAGAGTTGAAGTGAGGTTAGTGTGACTGAGAATTTAAAAAGGGGAAAAAAGTAGACTAGTCCCCTAAACATTACCGGTAATTATTCATGAATGATACGTTTGAGCCAAGTCAACTGGAAGTCAGGGGAATAGAGAAAACCTCACTTTCTTTTTCGCTCACACACACTGAACCATGTTACTGTGTGCCCCTTGACCTCACTCTGAGTTTACACGTCAATTCCAAATATTGTTCTTTGGCTGCGAGGAGGAACAGTAAACCATGATGTTTTTTGGGGGTCTTCGGGGGGCTGAGCGGAACTGTGTGTGTGTGTGTGTGTGTGTGTGTGTGTGTGTGTGTGTGTGTGTGTGTGTGTGTGTGTGTGTGTGTGTGTGGAGAAAGAAAGTGACTCCTCTCACAACCTGAATCAGCCCTTTGATGCTGACTGGCGTTGACATCAACAATGTGGCCTTTCACAGCCCTCACCCACCTCTGAAGAGCTTACCAAGAACATACACGCATACAGTCTTTCTCTCTGTCACTCTCTCTTTAGTTCTCTGTGTTTACTTTTTGTAGCGTTTTGTGCCCATTCGCAAGGAAATGGCACTTTAGCTGGGAAGAAAAGAAAGTGCAACAGCAACAGGAGGAAGTTGTTCCATGAATGGAGGGAAAACATTAGACAGCATCTTTACTCAGTGAAAGACGATCATTATGCGTTTTCCCAGCAGAACCAATGAAGCTCAAAGATCTTGTTCCTCAAAGATCTAGTCTGCTGCACAAATTACATTGTAAACACCAGAGAAATGAAAGAAATGAAAGGATATTGAGCTGAGCATATAAAGAGTGGTGTTGGTCAGGGCCAGAGAGACACATAAGACAGTGGATTTCTTAAGTGCCCCCTCACACTTTTTTGCTTTTTCATTCGTTCCTGTAAAATATTTTCTTCTTTCACTCCACCGCTCTTGTCATTCCTTTGACATGAAAGGGTCTTTTAAAATGTATTCTGTCTCACAATGACTGTGGTTAAAGAGTCAGTCTTTAAATGAAGTCCATTCCACTCAGAGTCCTCTGAAGGGAGGTTCTGAGGTACAGCCTGCCCAGGGACATCCATCATTGACATCGCTGCTAATTTTGGTGACATACTCTGCAAAACATGCCCAGCTGTGTGTGTGAAAGAAACACACGAACTCATGTGTTTCCATGTGATTTTTCTTTGCTCCGTTCTTTTCACAGCTTACAAAAGCAGACCGGTTATATCAAACATGTGTTTCTTTAGCGCTCTATGTGTGAAAGGAATTGACCGTGAGTGCGCCGACAAATGATGTTTCCAGATGTGTTTCAGACTGGGGAGCATAAATTCTCTGAACATAATCTTTGTTTACTTTGGGATGGACCTGTTAGCATTAATTTGCACGGGCCCTCCAATAATGCAGCCGCATTATTCTGCTGTGTATAGTGACGTTTATGGAGGTGGACACAACTTGACAGAGGTGACGATCTGTCCCCAGGACTGTGGCCTTCTGCACGCTGTAATGAGATAATATGAGAGTGCGATGATGACACTGGCCCTGGGTTTGTGCTTCTCAATCATACGCCAGTTCACTAAATGGAGATACTTATCAAGATGTAGATGTAGACGCAGGCTACAAATTCATGCAAAAGAAAGACAGAGGAGCTCTCCGACTTTCTTTTACTTCCAGTATTTTGTTTCCACTGACTTCTCTTCAAAACCAACAAGACACTAGTGGTTAGGACATCAGCTCTGTCTCCTCTGACGCTCTCAAGTTAAACGCTCCTCACAGAGCACGCTATTTCCTGAAGATGAATAGTACTCTGTGATGAGGAGAGCTAAATGCATCCAGTCATTTCCCCTGGAGCACGAGTCTGTGTTTAGGTGATGGGCCGAACTAAGGATGTGGGCAGTCGTAGCATGGCCGCTTTGGTGCCTTGCTGCCTGCTTCCTCTGTCTCTTTGCCACGTGGACACTGGGCCATTAAAGCAGTTGTTTGTCTTTTTTCCCCTCAATGAATGACTTGTGTGGTCAAGCCTCAGCCAAATGACTAACCTGAAGATAACTGGCGCCAGATGAAGAGTTTTTAGAACAGAACTTTTACTTCTCCTTGATGACCCTCAGCTCTTTCACATTTTTTAACAACCATGCCGTGCCACCCTGCCTGCCTCTCACGATATTCATCTCTTGCCAATTGCCATTTTGTGTTGTTACACACACACACACACTGAAATTAGAGTGTTTTTTTATGTAAACGTTCGAGGAAGAGAGTGACAGATAGATTCTGCCTATATCACTTGAATAGATATGGCAAGAGGATCTACAGCGAGTGTTGGAGGATGACACTCATTTTGCAACTTTTTTTTGGAGGGGGGGAGCATTTTAAAATATATACAAGAGTGAATTGAGCGCAGTTTGGTAATGTCTAGCATTTGCCAGACAGGGACAGAAATATAAATATAGAAGATGCATTGCCACGATACATAAAAAGTTGTAGCAATAGTTTTTCTATTACAGGATTTGTGGGAAATAAACACCCCAATAATTAGAATTTTTCCAATGTAAAGCCAATTAGTGCGAGGGTGGTTATTAAGTTAGTTAAAGCCATTTCCCACTTAGAGTACAGTGATTACAGTAATGGCTTCAGTGGACATACAATCCTTCTGCTGCCCACTGACGATGTCGGGAATCTTGTTTTCTCAGCCTGTAAGCACTAGGTCAAGTCAGCCGCTGTCAGGGAGCCTTTAAGCTCTGCCCAGCTGCAGACTGCCTGCCTGCCTGCATCCATGGCTTCAGTGGTCAGAGTCTCATATTGCAGTCTTTCTGACTGGGGTGCTTTGATAGTCAGGCCTGTTTACCGCTCCATGTCCTGGGGGCTAACTGGGCTCAGATCACCCTCAAATGAACTGAGGAGTGAGGGAAATATTCAACACAGCTGTGCTTACTCTGAGGGTTGGGGCCAGGAGAGACATGCTGCTATGCTTTCAGGTACAGGGCAGGTCTTGACTCTGAAGCTGTCTTCAGAGAGCCTGTTTGCATTTATAAAAATGTTTGCTTGGATACGAAAATAAAGAGTTCCCCAAGGCGGAAGGATGGGAACGTAAAGAGAGAAAGTGAGCTGGATGGAGATAAAAGATTTTTGTAACAGGTAGGAAAGCGGCTAACCCAGCGGCTGCTAGGGAATATAGCAGAATCTCCACAGCAAATCAAAGGTAGCGGTAGTCTGAAGACTCTAGTGGGCAAACTATCCTTGAGTAAATCTAGCGTGTCTCTCCCTAGAAGCTTAGATTAAGAAAAATGGTGTTGTGAATGTTGATACTGTACTTTTTTTTTTGCCTCAGCCATATGTCTTTTGCAGGCTTGATGCACAATCCCAGTTGAATAACATTTCCTCATCCTGGATGTCATCCTCTTTCACTTTAAGATTCATGTTCGACGGGGAAACATTCAGCTTCTGCTCTTTTCTCACTCTGTCAAGATTTCTCTCAGCCAGCTTTGTTTCTTTGACCAATTTACCATCCCTGTGTGTCTGCACAACAGACCCAAGGCTGGCAGTGGCTATGTGAGTGGCACAGGGAGACTGCCGTGTAATGAATAGAGGGCATGGCTAGCTCTTTGGCAGGAGTGGATGGGAGGGGATCACATATGCTGTTAATTTGGGCAGAGTCAAGAATTATGACAGGTAGTATGGAAAAAGCTTTGGGCTGCCAATAATCAGTGCTCATCATGTTTTCTGAATAGTTCTGGTTTAGTATTAAACTGCCAGCTGCGGAGCAGTTGTCACTCATCAATTCATGAGTTTGGCCTGGCAGGTTAATGCATATGCATGCCCAATGTTTGTTTGTCCAATTAAGGATTCATAATGTGGCTTCATAGTATACCGTCTCTACTCCTACTCTCATTTCTCTGGTTCTGTCTTACGCACACATACACAAAACAAAACGTGTTATACCAAATGCAAAAATGCACCATACACAATGTAATTTATGCACCTACAATATTACACGAGAGGCTCATATCAGCTTTTGGTGTACAATATGCTCCTGAGTTTCCACAATGATGCATTTACAAGATTTACATTTTGTATAATTAATGCTAAACACATTGTACAAAGGCAAATTTTTCTGAGTTGGATTTCTTCCATTTTTTAAAGCTTTCCAAGTGAACATCCTGCCTAGTAGTATATGGAACAACTGTTGTCAAGAGAAATGTAAATTCATGAGCAAGCAGTGTGCAAAAACATATTGCGAGTGTATCCACACTGCCCACTGTGTTGCTGGCACCCAGGTGGCCCCCTGTTTGCGTGTGCATCCTGTACCCCTCTGCTTCATCGGCCCTCCCCATGTTTCTCCATATTTCCACTAGTTCTTTCTGTCCAAGCTTTGCCTAGTGTGAGTTCTGGCATGCAGGCCCTGCCCTGCCCCTCTCCGCTCTGCTCCACTTCCTCCCCCTGGCTCGGTGGCCTGGCTGCCCGGCGGGGGCAGCCTGCTCACCTCCGGGGCAGCTGGCATGCCTGATGGCCCCATTCATCAGACCTGAGGGCGAAGGTTGGGGGCCCACAGTGGAAAGGGGGGTTGCATTGTGGGCCTTGTTGTTGTCTTTAAAAGGATAGTTATTAAATAAGCCATGATGACAAGGGAAGCAGAGGAATGCTTTCAACTCCCTCTGCAGGAGATGTCCTACACAAACCCTGGGACTGGATAGATGTCGGCAAGGACGGTAGGAGGGAGGGACAGAGAAAGGCAAACAGTCATTTTGCAAGCCTTAAACACAGAAGGGGAGAGAATAACAGGCAGAACGATATATATATACCAAGACAGCGACTTTCAGGATATGAAGTAGAGCACTTAAAGAAAAATGGAGCATTAGGGAAATAAGCAGAGTTGTTAGGATGGAAGGAAAGATCGCAGTTTGTCTTTTAAAGACAGATGACTTGCCCTGGGCGAAGGGCTGGCGGCCTGCAATGTTGAGGCTGGTGGCTGAATGGTTGATGACTGAATGACAGAACCCCTCCTGAGATTGGCCATTAACACACACAGCACACACACACACACACAGAGTCCTTTGAGTCTCCCAGCAGGGGAGAAGACACAGCCTCTGGGCCAGGGGCCAGCGGAGGGATCCAAAGGGCAGTGGTGGTCTCCCCACAGTTTCAGCCAGCAGCTAACTATTGGCATGGGAAAATCCAGCCCTGCTCCTCCACACCCTCAGCTGCATTCAAGCCTAACAGTAGCACATCCTTGTGTGTGTGTGTGTGTGTGTGTGTAAGATTCCTTTGACCTAACCCTGCTCCACAGCTGTTAACAAGGGAGGAAGAAAGCCATAGCACCAGAAAGAAAGAGAAGGACACAGAGAGAATGGACGACAGAGATGAGAAAGCTTGAATGTAGTCCCTGGGGGCAAAATGAATGACTCACTGACATCCTCTTGGCTAGACTCAGAAGTCTAGTTGTTCCGAACAATGCTCGGAAAAAAAGTTTCATTCCACTACATTTATTGACACATTTATCATTCAGTCCTTTTGTACTAGACTTTTATGCTAATACTCTGAGGACCTTCTTGTGTACAACATTACCTGAGCTTTACAGTAATATCTCAGGATATTTTTAGGGGCCGTTGAGTATGTGTTTTGCAGAAGATAAACACCACTTATCTTTGAAATGCAGAGCAGGGCTGCAGCTTCTTCCAAAGACTGCACCGACCATAAAAATCATGTTAACATTTGTGAAATAAGGTTGGCTAAAGAGAGAATCTCAAGTGTTGCCATGGAAAAATAAATATTCAATAAAGCTCAGCCTCACCATCACCATGCCTATTATTTACTTGTCTACTTGGAGGAGACCTGTCAGCCAATCGCAGGGCCCGTAACTGTCAATCATTATGAGTTAATTCACAGCAATTACACCGCAAATTATGCAAATGACACTACCTGTCAGGTGACAAGAATTTAGAGGAATCAAAGAAAACAAGGATGCACCATCCCTAATTAAAGTGCATTTAATGTTATGGTGCTAAAGACAAATACAAAGCATGTGCAAACTTATAGTTATATTGGAGATTTGTCTTGTCTTCTTACAAAAAGTGTTTGATAGTTGTGTTGCTATTACATGCAACGTCACTTTGGGACTTTAGAAAGCTTGACCACATGTAACTATATTAAGTCTAAAACAATGGTAAGCCTTCGTCAGCACAGCACAGCACTGATCAAAGGATGCCACCACATGATAAGTGTGGGCTGTTTTAAGCCTGCGTTGTCTAATGAAATGTTCTCATTGCAAACTGGACAATGTTATTATGTCTGATCAACAGTAAAAGATGTAAAAGACCCAATTTTCTCCACTAATTTTATGCTACTTCATTGAAACTGACAATGGTGATAGAATATTGGTTTTATTGTGGGTATAATACAGTGGGCGCATTCACTGAAATCAGTTATCATATTTTATCAGTTTATTTCTGAAATATTAAATGAGTAATTAGCATATTTGGCAGGCTTCTTTCACATGGTATTGGCACTGCGCGCAAAACTAACAACCTGACATTTGTTTCTGGTCCTGTCATCTGATTATGTTCTCACAATGTTTTTGCGAAACAATTTGGCTAGCAGGGCCACTGCGTTAGAGACTGCTGGCATGTTTGTTAGGGAAAATAACTAAAGTAGCTTGGTCGGAGCCAAGTTTCCCATGACAAAAATTACCCATGTAGTTGCTCATTATAAATAAACAAATGCAGCTGCTCGTATAATGAATTGCACTTCAAAACATGTGCACATGTTCAAGAAAAATAAAGTCTTAAAAATAGGCCCGTGTGCGTCCCTGACAGTCTTGTAATTATCTTGTCAATTAATCTGGAGGTGGAAGGATAAATGACACACTTGTCTCCCTAACCATTTCCACTGATGGCTGCTGTTTCCCTTTGGTTTCAAATCAATGCACGGTGTGGAGAGAGAGAGAGAGAGAGAGAGAGAGAGAGACTGACGTATGTTTTGAAAATCAGGGAGGTATTTAAATGTGACTTTGTTGATCATTTCAAGGTTGCTCTTCCCCACTAAGCTATCTGCTTTCCTTCGTGATGTGCTGCCGCGTGATTTCAAACCTCAGATTCAGTGCGAAAGTGAAAGTTTATGCAAGTGTTTTACTTACAGTTAAATCCTGCTGTTAGATTTTGGATGACAGAGCTGTTATTTATTACAAACTTCCAAACAAATTTCCCCTCTCTAGTCTACTTTGTGCTCATCTCATGTTTCGCACCTTGATAAAAGCAGACACCAAAATGCTTGTTTCCTCCAGTTCAGTGAATCAGCCATATGAATATAGACTTTTCACCCTCATTTACTGTAAGTTATGTATGCTTTATGCTAGGTCTGCAGCACGCCGCGTCACATCTGCATAGGCTTAGCAGTGTAGACTGAGCAAATGAGTCCGTCTGTGTGTCATTGTATTCGGGGGAACAGGGACAGTATGCAGTCACATCTGAGCAAGCAAACCACAGTGATTGTTGGACCCGTGCAGGAACCAACTCTCTGTGTAATTTTACTCCGCAGAATTCCTAACCTCAGCAACAATGACAACCTTCTTATTGAAAACCTAAAAATAGTGTCACAAGAGATGAATAACTGAACAATCTTATTCATTTTTAACAACACGTGAAATGAAATGGCATACGGTTTGGGGAATTGGAAAAAAAAAGAAGCCCAGATAGAGTTTTGAATGATGAATGCCACATTTTATTCACCTGTGTCCAACACGCCGAAGAAAATCTGGAATTTTAACATTTTCCACAGGTACCCCAAGGACATCCTGTATACACCGTACCTAAAACTTGAAATTGAATGTTTCAAGTGTGGGTCCATCATTTTTTTTTCTTGTACCTCAGAACTCACAAACACTTTCTTTGAGATATTCTGCAGTGCTAATCTTGTGTTTACTAACTGTTTCTAAGAGAAGTCTTCGAATAGAGACGGATAAATGTGCTTGTATGGTCAGTGGAGGCAGATAGTCAATAAGGGAAGATGGGCTTGGCAGCCTGCTTTTTTCCCCCCACTGCTAACTGACTCATTATTCTGTATCAACTCATTGGATCTCTGCTGTCAAAACATGTTTGTTTGCAGACAAGCCGCTGCTGACAGATGTGAGAGGCATTTAATAAGCAATCTAGTAGTCAAAGTTATTCCATCAAGGATAAAGCAAGAAGCACAAAATGTTTAACTTAACATGTATTTAAGGCTTTAAAATGACATAACCTGTTATTTGCTAGACAGATGAAAATGTACGTAAGGCAGGAGATAGCATTCACATAAGGGGTTTTTTTTTAACCACTGACTTCATTGAGTATGGTGGCCCTGAAGGTCAAAACACAGTGACATTTCACAAAAAAAATGAAAACAAAAAGTGTCATCAATTGCCTGACAGCGAAACAACCAATCACAGCAGCTTAGAGTTTACAGCGCCCCCCCCCCCCGCCCTCCGGTTGATCCAATCTGGCACCGTCCCCCATAACACATCTATTGAATAACCTCTGAATTGATTTGGGTCCAATCACAATCAAGAAGTGTTTTGTGAAATGTTGTGAAATGTTAATGTGATTTGACCTTCAGGGCCACCGTAATTGAGCCCCATCCTTCTGAAACCAAACCTACAGCCTCGGCTCTGCCAGTGATGCACACTCTTCGTAATTGGCGTTCTAACACTTCGGAGATGAAGCACCGTCGCCTTGCCCCCGTGGCCCTGCATAACAACGCTCGCAGTGTACCTCACACTTCGCTAAGCACCGCTGGATGTGTGTGTGTGTGTGTGTGTTGGAGGAAGAGGAAGAGAAAGAAAGAAAAACAGAGAGAAAGAGATACGATCTGTCCATCAGCAGCGTTGTCGATGCATCTGTGCTGTTGGCGTGTATCTGCAGCTGCTCGCTTCACTGAGCACTCAATCACAGGGAATGGTTTGTGTGAATTTTTGTCTCTGACTTTGAGCGAGAGGAATGCGCGTGTGTCTGCACGTGTGTTGCAGGGTTACCCATGTGGAAGCTGATCAACACGCCGAGTGCATTAACACAAGTGCAGTGTGTGTGTGTGTGTGTCTGCAGCGTGTATCTTCGTATCTACACTCCAGTCTTCTCACAAATCCTCCAGGTCAATGCCACTTGTACTCAGAGGGAAGCTTTCATGAGTTCAAGCTTTTAATTTTTCAGAAGCCCGTGTGTCTGCTTACTTAACCTCCGAGTGACCCTGCTGATGTCGGTCTTCCCCCGGCCGCCAAGCCCTGCCCCTTATTTCTTTCTTCTTCTCAGCCAGCCCACAAAATGTCTATGTGATGAATTCAACGATAGGAATGGCACATAATTACAGAAGCAACACGAAAGACTTCCGTCATTGCATAGCACAATAATCCCAGCTGGGCAAATTAATTTGATAATGATGGTTTGGATAATGCATTGTGCATTGTCCACGCGTTATCCTGGTCTCTCTGGACGCCTATTACAATGACAACAAGTTTGTAAATATTTTTTAATTTTAAGCAATATTCTTTCTGTAATTAACAGTAATTAAGACAAGGTTTGCTTGCGTTAATGGTGACTTCTGAAGGTCTGCAGCACACCCCATTGCTAGCCTCTCTTTCTTCTTTCGGGTCCCTTTTGTTGGTTATTGCAAATTCATAGATGGATGGAGAGCCACAGGGAAGGAGAGAGGAACAACAGCAGGAGCCGCTAATATAAATGCAGATGGAAGGGATCATCATCAGCACACGCTGGTGCTGTGGCTTCTGGAGCTTGTCTCCATGGAGAGCCAGGTACAGCACACCCATGTACTCATGTCGTACCGGATCAGAGCAGAAAGGAGAGGAAGGGAGAGGGAAGTGGAGGAGTGGAGGGATTGACAGCGAGTGATTTGACATTCAGCCCCTCTCTTCTCTCCCCCCCCAGTCATCCATTTAACCCTGCCACTGTGGCTAGTGCAATATTAATGCCCTTAAACGCAGATGAGGTGAAAATGTGTCTGAAGGAGCGGATCCCTGTAGGGAGGGCAGCTGCATACATGCACGGGGTTATGAACACACACACACACACACACACACACACACACTCAGACTCAGACTCAGATACTGCACATGTGGAAGCCTGGATATTTAAATACACTTTCCTTATGCTAGATAAGTAATACTAATTCAAGATGTTTACACTCAAATGGTCTTTTCAGCCAGATTTATGGATATGTGCAGTCTCTATGCTATACATGATCTATTCAGCAGCCTGTCTGCCTAAGTGTTCTTGCAGGTTCCTTTCCTGCTGTTTGAAACTGAAACAGGCTTAGCTGAGATTTAGGGATCAAGGTGTGTTTATGTGAAATCCTAAACCAGCTCAAATGTGGGCTACTCGGCCAAATACCCCGGAATACTTGCTCGTGTGGCCGGGCCTTGTGCACTCCGCGGGGAACGTTGATCTGAGAGGAATGGGATGCAGGTGAGGGGTGAGGGCCGGAAATCAATTTAGTCCCAAGATAACTGAATAATGAATAAGGTGCTATGTGCAGAGATTGGAGGCGCTCTAGCTGGACGGCGTAGAAATACATAGTTGCAGAAATGTGTGTTTTGGGTCTGCATTGCTTTGAATTTTGCACGCCTTTGTGCATTTTATGTGCATTTTCAATTGTAAATATAAAAAAAAATAGTCTGTGAGGAAATGCCAGACATCGCAGCCATATCAGTGGCTCCGTGAGGCTGCACTTAGACACAGCAGGGCTTTGAGCTAAATGCTAACGTCAGCATGCTAACATGGGACACAGCAGAGTTACAACTTCTCCGATTAATTGCGTTCTTTCATAATTTCCTAAAGGTAGTTGATGGTAACGCACACTGATTCTCATTGTGTTTTGCTGAAATTTCTGCATAACTATAATCAGGATTACATGACCTCTCCACTTTAAGGAGCAGCATAACACAGTACTTCTGTCAAAGTGAGCCACACCTTTCAGACCCGTGCCAACCCTCAACCTTTACCTCATTCCACCCTGACAGGCTGAGTAGTCAGCACGTTGCTTTTGGACAAAGTTGCTCCAAACTGCCCGCTGGATGAGCTTTCTCCGTTCTCCAATCCCAATTCAGCTGCTCCATAAAAGCTTGCTCCCAGTGATTTTAATATTCTGTTTTATTCCGTGAAAAAGCATGTTTGAGGCGTCTCGGGGATTGATGGAAGTAGTCGTGGTGGTGGTGATGAGGGGAGAAAGGAAGTGCCAAACAAGAGAGGAGGGCTTTAGGGAGAGTGAGCTCTGCAACTTTAGCTGTTTATTCTGTACCCCAAAATACTTACCATTAAGTCCCTCTGAACCTCTTGAGGGCGTTTTGCTGTCACCACAGCCTGGTTGGCTTTTAGGGGGTGTTTTGGTTGCATGTTTTATTGACATGTGGGTTAAAAATAAAGTGGCACATTCAGTCGTGCGAGTGAAATGTAGCAGATTTGAACTTCTGACACCTCACACTTGAGTGTGAAGGCGGAGCATGGAAAGACTTTCAGATGGGTGGGGTCCTTAGTTTTGGTCATACCACTGCACTGGATGAGGTCAGCTCCTTGGGCTTGGTGCTGCCCATACCACCTCTCCCACGCTGAGAGATGAAACCACGCAGAACAAACATTCACTTTCAAAACCTTCCTCAACCCCAACTCCCAGTTTAACACAAAAACCAAGGGGGGTTTTTGAGCAATGCCCTGCGAGTGACCGCTCCCTTTTCACAGCTACTGTACCCACACATGCCTCTGTCACAATTACTTTCACACCACAACACACACAAAAACACATGCATGCACACACATGTGCTCTCATGAGGATGCTTCCTGCAATGGTGATGGGGTGACAAAGACAGGGCTAATATTGGCTCTTAATATTTGATGTGCTGAGAGGCGCTTAGTGTGTGCTTTTCATCAGGATGTTCCTCACTCTCTTTCTTTCTCTGCCTCTCTTGCTGTGTCTCAGGTCAGAGATTGTAAAGAGACCTTAGATTGCTTAAAGAAATAGATGGTGTAGCGTAATCTACTTATATCATTGATTTATCTTTTTATCCAATTGTATTTCCTTTTGTAACCTTACCCCAGGCTATATCTCTTCACAGAAAGAAAATGCAGCCTCTTAAATGTTTATCGACAAAGTCTCCACACATTCAATTAACAGTCAGCAGGTATTGTAGGACAGGTATCACAATGGATTCTATTGCTTGCTATTTGCAGCTATGGCTCCCCCCTTTTCATGGAACATTGTCAAAAATTCAAAGATTGTTGGGTTTTTTTTTTTCTCCCCATAAAGATCCCAGAAGACACAGTATTTGATGTCATTGTTTGTTGCAGGATGGAAAGCAGTGTGTGCTGTAGCCCAAATAATTGGTGGAGGATTCTCAGCAGGGGAAGGTACACTGAAAGTGACACCAGGGTGGAAAGCTCGGCATGATGCCTTCTTCCTTTCAGCACATCAGCTAAAACTACAGACCCTCTACAGTTCCACGTGAGCACAAGAGAACGCTCCCTGCCTGGAGGAGCGCCAAGCCTTTGGCAGACCCAAACGCTGATTTCCCCCACTCTTACCATTAATTTTTTATATCCAGGGCTAAATATGAGCCGAGTTGATGTGATGCTGCGTCTTTGTCGGGGGCAGACTGAGTAGGGTGGAGGACTGTTGAGGTTAAGTGCTCTGGTGTCTACGACTCAGGGGAAATGGGTAGAAGTAAGAGTGAGGGTTGTGTTCTGGGGGAAAATTGGGGGTGGGAGAAAAGGAGACAGAGTACAACTGAAAGATCCTCCCATGAGGGGAGACCTCAAAGCTGGGATAAGGTTTTATGAGTTTGGCCTCTGTGCCACACGTGTGCATGCTCTCACAGATACATGTGCAGGCCCGCACATATACAGGTGGTGAGCCTCAAACAAAAGCTTGCCTAATCCGGACAACGCTCATGTTTCTGCCTGTAAAGATCCCCGGGCTCCTCTCAGATAGGGGTACAGAAATAATATTCAGGCTGTTGTAATCCAAGAGAAGTTTGTACATTTTTAAAATTCTCACAGCAGAGGTTTTGATTTCTAGGCTACTGCAGACCGTCATGGTGTGCTTCTACAGCGCTGCAGCGATTTCAAAAGCTCCGTATGATTCTGTTGTTGCTGAAATATGAAGGGAGTGCTGTGGATGCAGTGGAGCGTACAGTAATTCTTGCTGTCTCTTACTTTGTCTCTCGCTCTGCACCTCTGCGCACACACAAAGACACACACAAGACACAGCAAAGGTCCCTGCTGTGATGCTAGATTATACGTTACTAGATGCAGACGGAAGCCTATTTCTGCGTGTGTGTGTGTGAGGGCGTCCTCATGAAGCAGACTGCAACGTGGCAGAACACACCCCGATCAATCGTATCAAAACAATAATGAGAAGGAAAGTCAACATTGTTCGCCGCCATGCTCCATTAACAACAGCACAATCCATAATCGTGTTCATTTTCAGGCAGCTTTATTTAATAAAGTAGGCCTGGTGCCCCCATTACCATAATGCTACTTAACATTTATCTCGGTCATTAAAGAAGACTGACGCAATCCCCAGGCATCTGAGTCGTAGGAAGTAGAGATGAACTGAGGGAAAAATGTGTTTGCCCCTGTTTCTCAAATAGGGACTAGCTGCAAAAATCCAAAGATTCTTAATGTATCTGGAAGTATTGATGCTGCCAACCACGACTTGGAGGTGAGGTTTTGATCTACTGCTGTGGATGTAAACAACTCATTAGGAAAAGAGCAGGATGCCTGCTGACTGGCAGGGACAGCAGGGGTGCTGGGCATAGCTGGGAACATGTTAAGTATCTCGCTATCACCATCTCTCTTGCTCGCTCCTCTGCTCCACTTTCATCCACTCATCAGCCACCAGAGGCTTACTTTGGAGATGTGGGCGCATACGTGTGTCTTACTCACAATACCCAATACTCCTTTGTCTCTCTCTCTCTCTCTCTCTCTCTCCCCTTTACCTGCTGATTGAGTCTGAACCTGCTTTCAACTCCCCTTGTTGCGCTTCCTCTTGCCGTTTTAGTCACCCTTTTCATCCCACCTTCTTACCTCTACCTTTTTCTCCCTTGCTGGGCTGCCTCCTCTCACGCATTCTTGCTCTCTTACTCACTAGCGCGGGGGGGGGGGGGGGGGGGGGGGGGGGGGGGGGGGGGGGG
>JAVQJF010041478.1:0-20056 GCA_036023855.1 Gadopsis marmoratus
TAGACCCCACACTGTGAACAAAACAGGTTTTTTTTTCTTACACACACACACACACACACACACACACACACACACACACACACACACACACACACACACACACACACAGACAGAGCACAGAGGGACTGCCCTAGTGACAAGTAACACTTTGTGTGTGTGTTCAGGGCCTGAAGCTTCTCCATGACGGCGGTGTATTTTTCGGTCACCTGCATGCGTCCAACGTAATTGTGGATGACGACGTGTGTCGACTGATGGATATAGAGAACGGCATGCTGGGAGTTCCCTCAGCGCTGCGACCCTCCTTCACCCAGCTCAGGAAGATCAACGTACGTAAACTTGAAAACATAAATCCTTTTCATCAAAGTAACACGCATAAAAAAAAGATTGTGTGCTATCTGTTTTGCTTATGTTTTATTTTTATTTATTTATATTTGTAATATTTATATTTGTTTATATTTGAGAAAAATAGTAGAATATTGCAAAGCAATATTTTGGATAAATTAGCCTGCGTTGTCACTCTGCAGTCCACAGACAGCATCGACGTCTTCTGCTTTGGACATTTACTGTACGAGATGACGTACGGCCGACCGCCAGACAGCGTCCCCGTCGACCAATACCCCGCTGTCCCCTACACTGCTGTGGGTCAGTACACACACACACACACACACACACAGATTAATGTACACACATAGATGCTCTCGTGTGTCTCCTTTGTACCTTCAGATGTTCTGATATCTGGACTTGAAACATCAAGTCTATTGAAATTTCCCAATATGTCTGTATTATTTCCAATGTGTTGATTTAATTTGTGTGTGTGTGTGTGTGTGTGTGTGTGTGTGTTTTCAGTGTCAGTGCTGCAGTCCATTCTGTCCACAGAAGCCTGTAAGAGCGGGATGCCAACAGTGTCGGAGCTCATGCAGACACCGTGAGTTTGCCTGATCAGCTACCAGAAGGACGTAGAGCTCTGATACACATACAGACCACATCCACGCTGAGTCTAAATAATCTTGACTAAGTCAGCTACATCTGAAAATGCATTATTTTTTCTCTTCATTGGGGCCTTTCATCCATACAAAAGCTCATACTACACTTTCTTTATTTGATGATAATAATAATTTCTTATGTATATGAGAAAAGATTCCCTTTAATACAAACCAATGTCTAGAATTTGAAATGGGACAGTTCAAATTCTGGTGCAGGAACCAGAACATCATCTTTTTTGTTGCTAAATAGTCATAGTTTGTGTTTTGCAGGCTGTTTAGCGACGTCCATCTGCAGCACTCAGAAAAACTCCAGATCAAGGTGAGAGGCTCAGTTACTTCTTCTGACAGTTTTGCCATGCATGTACAGGGTTTGCGTCAGGATATTTATTCTGATGGAACAACTTGAGGATAAATATCTGAATCCCCTTCCGTCCCCTCCTCCAGGTTCCCAGCAGGCTAAAAGAGGCGCTGAAGACGGCAAAGGAGAGTCTGGAGAAGAGGCTGCAGGAGGAGCAGAGAGTGGTGTGTCACTACTCTCATTTTACATATTTGAATTATGTTTTATTCCGCTGTGCAGCTTCACTGGATGACCTCCCAGGTCACGTCCCTTCTTCAAGATCAACAGTCAGGTCCTTCAAAATCAACAGTCCCCAAAGTTCTATCTTTTAAGTCGGTGACCTTCTAGATGAAGTGGACGTCATGTTTGCTGCAGAGAGAATTTTTAGCTGCCTCTCACAAAAACAAAAGGCTGTGGAAAAACCTTGCAACATAGTTTCCCACAACCTTTTCATGTTGCAAACACAAAAACAGATCCCATCTGGTGAATGCATCTTGTTTCTGCTTTTTAATACTGAAGCCAACACTTTTCAGTGCAGGTTTTATAAAGATGATGCATAATGTAGCTTTTAAATATGAAGTCCGCTCTTTGTAAGGAGGATAATGTTGTGCATTCATGTTTGATTGAAGCTCCATCAGCACAGGAGGCTGACCAGAGCTCAGTCTCACCACGGCTCAGAGGAGGAGAAGAAAAGGAGGAAGATTCTGGCGCGGAAGGTAGGCAACAGTCTCCCACACACAACAATACAACTAAACCTCCAGACATCTGAACGTCAACATGAATGATGGCTAGTCGCTTGTCACTTTTGCTATAAAACAGATTATTTTGAAAGATTTCAAAACCTACAGCTCAAAATAAACTGTACCAGCACCTCTGACTAATATTCATGGGAGAAAATGTAAGAAAAATGATGCATGTTAGGTGTAGTGAAGTGACGTTACAGGGAAGCCTCTAACAATGCTGTGTTTTTGTCTCTGCAGAAGTCCAGACAGTCGGCTTATGAAAATGAAGAAGACGTCTCTGTCAGAAACAACAATAACTCTGGTAGGTCACTGCTGTTACTGCCTCAACAAATACTTAACCTCATCAGTTAGTTAGCTAGTTCACCAGCTAGCAAGTCTTCTGTCCGTACACACTACCTACAGCTAATTAACCAGGAAGGTAGTGTGAAATAGGGAGCGAGGTACAGTATTAGTTGGCCTGTTAACTTGTTAGTTTACCATATGCATAATGCGTTCGAGCCTAATTGTGGTCTACGCTGTGGATCTACTCTCTTTTTTTTTCTTCTTCTGTAAACACAGTTAGTTTACATTTAGTGTGAACACATTGTGTGTATCCTCTGCACATCACCGCCACCAACTGTCGATCACTGGACCTGCGTGAAACTATCAGCAGGACTCTGCATGCCTTGCTGCGGCAGCGCAGTCCGCTTGTATGTGTTGCCTGCGTCTGTACATGTTTTTCTTGTGCGACATAAACACGTGCAGGCCGTGCAAACAAATTTCCCTCCTGTGAAGATAAAGCTGTTTGTCAAAAACTCTACATGGTGCCTTTTTCAATATTCAGTTGAGGTTTTTGTTTTTATTTTTAAGAGTTACTGATGGCGATTTGTCTGTTTCTCTGTCTTCAGGTTCTGGAGCCAGTTCCCCTCCCACATGCCCCTCCTCCCCCACCCCCCCCTCCACCACAGGTATGGCTGTTTGTCTGTCTGTCTTTCTATCCTCCCATGCATCTGTCTGTGTTGTGAAGGTATTGGACAGACTGTGTAGCACCTCCTTGTGGTGAGCAGCTGCTGGGCTGCGGTGTGTCGCAGCGCGTTGCTCAGATCAATAACAGCATCTTTCTCATAAACCCTGAATTTCTTGAAATTTGCATGTGTGATTTGACTTGACCTGTCTGTCTCTGTGTGACTTCTTCTCTGTGTCTCTTCACTTCTTCTCTTGTCATGTGTTTACCTGGCTTTCAGACAGATCTGTCTCTGCTATAGTGCATCTTAGTCAGTGTGTTGTGTCTCGAGCTGGACGAAGGATGGGAAACACTGTTTGATTTTAAGTCTGGCAATATTCAAAATTTTTCTTATTGGCAACAAATTCCAAGATAAGACTTTACTTTGACTTCCCTACTCTGTCTGTGGCGCTCAGCATTAAGCCCTTTGTTTTCTACAAAGCTCACAAATATAAATAATATATAAATATACAAATGCAAATATAGTTTTTCTTTTTTTTAAAAGGACTCAGTAATTTCCTGAAACAGCTGGTCACCATATTTGTTTTAGCAAATGTTACTCGAACAGGAGGATTTAGTGCAGTTTTGGGGGGACTATTTTCCACTGTGGATTAATACACATTTGGTGCTCTAGTGAGTTTTTCCAGCAGCAGGATGTTGTATTAGCTGCTCACTGATGTGTTTTTTAATTACAGCATAGAGAAATAAGATATATCAGCCTCTGGATATAATTCTTTATTTTCTGACAATAAGAAAAATACAGAATATCACCAGGTTTAACCTTTTCTTGGTATTAGTTTTCCTACCTTGGTATTAGTGTCTCCTCTCCTCTCTCCTTCTCCTCTTTCCTCCTCTCCTCTTTGTCCCGGTGATACTGTGTTAATGTCGATTGGTCCACTGAACAGATAACGGTCATCTCCCTCTCTCTTTTCTTCCTGTGCTGTCTCCACCGTAGAGCATGCTCCATTCTGACCGTGTCGTTGGGTAAAGTAAAAGATTTATAATGTCAATGATGATTATGGTGAAGGCCTCTGGTGGTTTTTAAAGATGTCGTACGCCCTGGTTCCCCTGCAAGCTCCTGGTCACAGATTCGCCTCATGATTATGATCTAAAGTAATAAAAAATTTGACTTAAATAGAAATTAAAAGCACGAGTTTTTATGGATCCAGTGCAGACAGCAGCACACGTTAAAATTAGAGCTTTCTGTAAACTAATATGCTGAAACCTGCAGCTCTTTACTTCTGAAAAAATTTAGTTTTGAGTTATTTCCCAACATGAAAAAAGTGCCAAAACACAGTAATGGAAACAAAACATTCACATTATAGCCTGACCTGTACTGGGTATTTGTTGCAGATTTATAGATATTTGGGAGTAAAAAAAATCAGATAACAATATATCGGCCGATAGAAATGTCTTATTTACATGAACACATAATGTAAATTTTCATACAGATTGATTTTAGTTGTGCATCATATCTGTGTGTTACAAGATCCATCCTGAGTGAGACATTTACTGTGTGAAAATGAAGTCGTCTGTGCTCTCTGGTGGACAAATTATGAAACGGTGACACTGTTCTACTTCCTCATTCACCCATCTCAATCTTAAGGTGCCCATTTAGAAGATGATGCCCAACATTGCTTCTTAGACTAAGCTGCTTGAAGATGGTTAATCAGATAGTCAACGAGTCGCTGCTTGCCTGGATCAGGGTGTACGTGCATCTTTTTATAAAAACCTCACAATCTGCAATGATGTCCAACCCTCACAGACAGTCCAACCCCTCCCTGTTTCAGACCTCCTGTTCTCACTGGAGATTGTGATCTGTCAGTTGTGTCTGTCTGCCTGGTCAGTCAGTTGTAGCATGTTTGTCTGTTTCTGTCTCTGTTTTGTTTTGTTCGTATTTGTCTGCTTGTGTTCGGGACGGGGTGTCACAGTGAAGACGAGTCAGGTCTTTGAATGTAAATTTTTGGTCAGAAACGTATTGAACAGATAATGACTCACATCCCATGCTATTAGCTGTGGAATATCAATTTCTTTTGTACCTATAGGTTTTTTTGTTGTCGTCTTATAGAGCTGTTGACAGCTTCAGTTGACCAAACCCTTCAATAAATCTTTTATAAGGAGTTTCATTTGTTTTCTGCGGATAATACAAAGATCTTAAAAGAACCAGATGAAACTTTTTTGCACTCATTTTGATTTCTTTACACTGACGGGGTTATATTTGTGAGCACATCAACTACAAATTGTGTATAATTTGATCACTTGATGATTTTGGAGATCTATTTATCAAGCCTCTCAGAGTAGGAAAGCCGTCCTAACTGCACAAACGTTCTCAGAGTGACTAGGAGTAAAAGCATTTTATCAACTTTCTTAACAAGGAAAAGACACCCATTTCTGCTGATATTTGGGGGAGCTCCAGAGATGTTCTGACGGAGGGAGGAGTTGCCAGCAGATGGCGCTCAGGCAGATCTTTCTGTGGGAGGAAAGATGTTCACTTTTTTTGTTAAGACACTGTTTCAACAAATACAAATAACTTTTTTTTTTACTGACATTGCGCACAGAGCAGAAAAAGACTACATGTGGAAACATCCACAGAAAACAAAGAACCTCACAACCTTGCTTTGACAGCAGGGAAAATGCAGCTTTCAAACCAATATGATGTCACCACACAGCTCAATCAGATGTCCTCTTTTAAATGATTCATACACTTATAGTGTTTACTTATGTGACTGACTTGCATGTGTTTTCTTACAGCCTACTATGCAAATTGCTTATTTAAGCGCTGCATTTATTTTGGCATTATAGGTTTGCATATATAACCTTGGTAACTAGTTACCTAAGTTATTTGCCTATATGCAAAAGCCTACACATAAAGAATGCTGCTAATGCTGCATTTGTTTTGTACTGCTGTCTAATACAACAAACTACAAGTGTCAAAAGTGCAGCACGTCATCGGCATGTAACTGGACGTGACTGAAGAGTCGTGTGAATAATACATGAGGAAACACTGAAGGTCACTGTGGCTGCTAAACGTAATGAAAGTCAGTTTGATCCACAGCCATCCTGGAGATAATCCATCACCACTGCAGGCGTTAGTGGTTCTGCAATTGTTAAATTACATTTTCAGTGTTGTTAATTTTCTAGTGTGCTCACTACGCCCAAAAACAGGCTCGTCCACAGACAATAGCATCTTCACAAATGTAATTGCCTCCTGCAGTGACGAGTGTCTCCAGGTTTGGTTAGCATCTGTCAGACTGACGGATGTCCTTTTCATTACGTTGCAGATAATTCACTGTTGACTTCAGTCGCAGCTTTTGGCCTCTGCTTTACCTACACTACTCCCCATCCGTTTGCTTCTCTGCCTGTAATCACTGGGTTTGATTCAGTTTGGGATGCAGAATGGCACAACTGAAAGATGGTTCAGGTTCAGTTCACCATCAGTTCACTCTGTTGATCGCAGTGATTCGGACGAGGCAAGTTCACATGGACTGGACTTTGTCTGGGAAAACACAGGTTGTCCTGTAGCTCATTTAGTACAGGACAACAGAGCTGTTAATCCCCCAACAAGTTTAAGAGACAAACGACTGCCAGTCCCAGAGGGTATTGTTGTAAGAATCATCCAATCAGAGAGCTCCAGATTCTGTTGCCATGTGGCCAATGGTCAGCAGGAATACAGCTGTGTCTAATGGTGAGGTGAAGTTGGAGGTAGAGAATGTGGAACTTTTGGATTCTGGATCATTTTGACCTGAATATTCTAGAACGCTGATTTAATTCCTTCTCCATAGCAACGGCTACTGAGGCTCATGGGTACTGTAGTTTTTAGAGCTATTACACATACCGAAAAACAGATGAAATGTTTCTAACTGATCACTATATCACAACACTTTAACATAACCAAATGCAAATGTATTTAGCTTAGGAATCACTGAGCCTTTCAAACCCACATTCTTAAATAGGCTGGGTATTGGACCTCAGTACTTTTTGTGGCACCGACCATCGTGTCTGTGGTATAAAATTACTTTAATAAAAGTACTTAAACTGAGAGTTGGGTGGAAACTGATGGTGGATTGAGTTCAGCCTGGACACGGATCTGCAGGTGCTGGTTTCACAAACATGTTACTCTGGAACCATTTTTAATAAAAAATAAGTGGTAAAGCTTTTTATTAAGCCAGCTTTTATAAAGTGTTCGTGAGCTGTAACTAATTGCTTTAGTAATAGTAAATAATGTAATACTTTATAAATTAGTTATATGCTATTAATTACAACTAAGGTTTTCAAATGGTAAAAAAGTGAGGCAAAGATACTATTAGTGGTGAATTTGAGTCAAAGATCATAACTGGGAAGCATAACTCTGTTAAATCTTAACACACAGACATAAAACACATATTTAGAGATAGAGTGTGACTTACACTTCCTGAGGATATCATTATTTATCATGACCATCGCCCATAAATGTCCATAAAGCTGCTTAGAAATCATAGAAAAAAGACACTTCCCCAGAACTTGTCTGAGAATCATCGTGTTTTTAGGTTTTCTTCAGTATTAAAGTAACCCAGTGATAGTTGTCTGTATGTCCATGAGCACATTGCAAAACTGCTAATAGCTACTTCATAGCTACTACTCTTACCTTTCGTGGTGCCAATTAACCAAAATGTAAACAAATTTAGGCTAACATGGGGGTTGCTATGCTGTCAAAAATCCCTTTGGTTATTCTCCTCCAGCATCACACTGAACTGGCTCTGAAAAGAGCTACAGAACATTTGGACCAATGTCCATTTATAACTACAGATGACTTATAGCTACAAAAAGAGAAACCAAGATCTTTTTATTAATAACTTAACTATAAGTGAGGTACAACCTGGCAACCCAAAAGTGGTTCATATTAATGGCTTATAAAGCCTTAGTAAATAATCTATTAATTTATTTATTTAGTTAAAACTCTTTGTAAAGGGCGCCTTATTACAAAGTACTACAAAAGCAGTTTAAACCAATGTAATAGTCGCTATTAAAACTACTGACGGTGAACAGTTTTGTAATTTGTGTAAACTGACCCTAATCAGCTGAATAAGACTCTCCTCCATGTTTAATCTTAAGCCTAAACGAGTTGCTGTGATATTAAGTTGGGTCAGTGTCTTCATGGCAAAAGGGTTTGAATTGAAGTAGCACAAGAGTTTTGTTTCGGTTTAAAACTACAACATGCATGATTCTGTGGACCAGTTTAACGCGTCTTTGTGCAACCAGAACCTGGGGAAACCGAATGTCACCAGAAACCGTTGGTGTTGTTCTCTCACACTGCTTCCTTTCGTCCTCTGTTTTACCCAGGAGCCCAGACTGCTCCTCCCCCTCCTCCTCTGCCTCCTCCCCCTCCCACGCTGGACTCCTCCTCCTGTCCTCCGCCTCCTCCTCCTCCTCCTCTGTCCTCCAGTGGCGGGGTGGGAGGAGGTCGGACTGCCTTCCTGAGCTCCATCCAGACGTTCAGTAAGGGCAAACTGAAGAAGGCAGAGACCACCGACCGCAGCAAACCCATCATCTGACCCGGCCCACCACCACAACCTGTCCCCGACCAGGAAACCGTCACTACAGCGACGTGACCGACCTGCTGGTTCTGCACTGTAGTCTGGACTGGTTCATGTTGTCGCTCCCTGAGATGTGAAAATGAATCACTAACAAAAAAAATCCAAGTACCATTTTAATTTTTATTGTTATTTCTGCTTTTAATTTTTAAAATCTGTTGCTGTGGTTGGAGAGAGTAGAGGATGGGTGGGGGTAAAAATGGCCGCCTCAGTCTGCCTTTTCAAAAACTCTGGACAATACTAGGCACCTGAAGGTTGCTCACTGCTTTGTCACCAGGAGACAGCCACCAGGCTCCAGGTAAAAAAAAAAAAAAAGTTGGTAAACTCAAGCTGAGTCTGGTGAGCTTTCCTAGTTGACCTGCTGCTTCAGCAGGCAGCCAACTGGCTTCTTTTCTGCTCTTTATGCTTGTAAAAGTGGCGGTTGAATGTTTGGACTCTGAATTTTTGGAGCCACTGTAGACGCTTCATTCCGCTGGCTGATGAAGTTGAATTTCCTGGATCCAAAATGCTAACATCAGTGCTCTGACACTGTCGTGGCGCTGTACTGGTGCTGACCCTGAAGCTGCAGAGAAACTGGCCCAATCTCCAGATTTCCCTCTTTGAAACCATCTATTATCTTTGACATGTCGCCTCCAGGCTCTACTGAGACTGTTTCACTGCAGGACGACAGGGAAGAAGAACAACTGCAGAAAATCAATAGAGCTACGCTAGAAACAGTCACCATCACTAAGTAATTTCAGTTAAGAACACATAAAGAAATATCTTAAGTCCAGACTCCTCTGTGTTCTGTTCAGCTCTGTAAGCATGAGGCGTCCTGATTGGTCAGTTAGTCAGTAGATTAACTTAAAGGCTGTTTCAGACCAAGAGCAAATAGTTTGCAAAAAGTAGAGGGCAAAATGAAGAGCAGCACATAATCCTACAAAGCAGCTAACCTCGATGTTACAGTGTGTTTCCATCCAGCAGGGTTTTTGCGCATAAAAATGGAAACTGCCAAAATTATTATTGTCGCAAAAACATTTTTATGCACCAACTTTTGTGCTTAAAAGTTGGTGCACAAAACAAAATATGACACAGTGCAATGGAAACAGACTTAAGACAAATAAATCATGACGTGCATGAAGCATAAAACGTCACTCAAGCTTCCTCATTGTTCGCCTTGGGTTTGACTGTCGTGCTTTTAATTGCATCATCCTGTTGCGCCCTCTTGAAGAATTTGCACCGCCTACCTGTTTATCTTGATGCGTCCAACTCCTAACAATCACATAACGGTGGTGGATAGAAACGCACATAAATTTGCATTATCTTTTGCCAATTTTCTGGAAATGTGGTTAAAATTTGCACTACGTTTGGATGGAAACTTGACTAATGGTTTGTAAACAATCACAATATAAATTTTCTTTCTTTGTATCCTCCTTTTTTCTTATCTTTTCTTTTTTTCTTCACAAAACTGCTAGGATTCAGAGATGCACAAAATGAACTTTTCCAGCATTCTTCTCTAGAGTGAAATTACAATTGGATGTGTGTTGCTCAAGTTCAGTTTAGTTGAACTTGCCAAACGTGGCAGAAAGTGCAAGTCAAACTTGCACTTTTGGTGTGAAAATCTGTAAGAGATACTGGTCAGACATCCGAACTGTCCCAGATCAGCGCAACATGGGTCCACAGCGACAAGCCGCTCAGCTCTGATTGTGTTTAGGGCCTGAAATGAATCTGAAATTTAAAAATTAATCCACCAGCTACTGTGGTAGGAGAGAAACAAAAAACACCATTACCAATATGTGAGATTGAGATGATTTTGCATGTTTGCGCCAGAAAAAAATGATTTTGCATACTATATACATCTGCTAACCATTTTCCAAATCATCCACCAGATTTTAGATGTCCTTTCTTCCGAGCAGCTGCAGATTTCAGTAATTTCTCTGAAAGTCAACTTGCAGAGACTTCAAACTTGCTGCTGCAGAGAGAAAATCCACCACAGTCAACATTTACTTTAGTTTTTGTCAACATTACATTACAGTCGTGTGGTAATTTTAAAGTTGCTTGCAGGGGCTGTATCGAACAGTTGTTGTGCTAGTTGCTGTAATCAACTACACAACTGTTGCTTTTCACATTCTGTATCTTCTGAATTTGAGTTTCTCATAACATGCAGTGCTTTTATTGACATTTGAAATCATCCATCAAGTAGTCGAAACTCATGTTGTCAGTCTTTTTTTTCTTTCTTCATTACATAATATATTCTGTATAATAGCATGACAGGCTGTAATGTTTTATAAACCTATTTTTTTTCTGAAAATAACTAGAACGGTGACCAGGACCCCTACTTTTATCTTTATTTCTTACTGTTGTGGACTGTAGCACAACTGGGATAATCTGGTATTTATCATAATTAATTGTGCACCGATGAAAACACACCCATAATAATGCGTACTTAAAAAGAAAAAATATCTATAGAAAAAGCAGGAACCATAAGCACATGTCAAAACAAAATGATGAAGCAGTGTCACCTTGGCCCCATCATCATATTCATATCATCGCATTGGCAACAGCTCGGCTCAGTGATCAGATTAGATGTTAGAGGATTTATAAATGCATCACCAAGGAATGATTTTGCAGAAGTGCAGTATAATTTGACCATTACATAATTTACATATAAATTTGCAAGTAAATTGATCTCTCTGCAACAAGTTTCACACTTTTCATCGAAATGACATGAAGTTGTTGGCGGCCTGGAAGAAAGGAAATCGGTCTGATTATCTTAAGTCACATATGCAGACATGCAAGTACAAGTTATTTTGTTAAACAACACCTGTCACTAACACTGGTGACTTGAACATTGTTACCCTCCACTGAGCTCAGTTTACCTTCATTTGAAGGCCGTTGAGGGTTAATTTCAGACCCTTTTATTGTGTTGATTCCTGTTATTTTTTTTTTTAAGTGTTTTGCTTCTGTTTTAATTCTGTTGTATTTTAATGTTTGTTGTTGTCACAGAGCTGAGATTATTTTATTTTACTGTATCTTATGGATCCTTGTGCCTATATGAAAATCTGAATGTTTTGGTTTTTTTTGTTAAAATATTGTATGTGAAAATATCCAAGAGCTCTTTCTAGTGATAATGTTAACACTTTAGCACACAGGATGTTATGTGGTTTTTGGTATTATAGTTTGGGCAAATTGGCGCAACGTCCCTAAATTAGCAACAAATGATTATTTTCATTATCGTTTAGTTTTGTCATAAAATAGTGAGACATTTTTCCAGAAACCAAGGTCGGACCAACAGTCTAAAACTCAGATATTTAGTTTACAATTATATACAACAGCGAAAAAGCAGACATCCACACATCGCAGTAAACGGTCAATGCATTGACGGACTTAATTTTTCATTTATTTCACACTCTGTGCTCTCATTTCGCCTGTGATCACCTGACATACTGTGTGCTAAAGGGCTAGCCTGTGTGGCGGACAGAGCTGCGATAGGAACAGATTTTTTTGTGAATCTGACGACTCTGATCACTACAATCCAAGTTTTAGCAGTGTTTGTTTTAAATGACTGCTCTATGCTGAAATCATTTTGTTTTTATTATTCAGTGCAATCCGGTCCAGTGCGATGGTCTTCACGTCTTGAACGGTCATTAAATTGTATCAGAATGTTTCTCTGCAGCACTTTACCCATGAGGGGTGGAAGCCAAGTCTAGACGTTCAGAGACGTTCTGGATTACGTGTAAATTGGTATGAAAAACCACTCTCCAACCTCCAGCAGTTACTGATGCATCAGGTGTTTTGTCCCAATGTCGCCTTTTAGATGAAAATATCTCTTCTAAATTTAATGCAGCTGCAAAATGACCATCCTTATCAATATTCTAGCAAGCCTGCTATGATGAAATAACTATCAACTGAACAAACAGTTGATTTAAAATTTTTACCTTAGAAATATGGAAGATTTAAAATGCCTAAATGAAAACAAATCGACGAAATAAAGTGAAATACAATACACATTGTAATACGCAGTCCTTTTTATTTATGTAAAAGGAAATTCATGTACAAAAGCTCCCTTGCACCTTCTCACGGACACTAATGGCAGGTCTGTGCTCCTCTCTGCACCTCTTTACTTTGAGTGCATTCCAGTACACACACTACCAAACTATTTAGTATGACAGAACAAGATTTACTATGTTCCAATGCCAGGATCGTCCATTAATCACAAGGTTGTTGGTTCGATCCCCGGCCACATGTTGGGCAAGACACTGAGCCCTAAGTTGCTCCCGTGGAGGCCATCAGCTTTGCATAGCAGCTCCATCCGTGTGTGAATGAGACACATCTGTAAAGCGCTTTAAGAACCATTAAGCTTGAATAGCACTACATAAGGAAGTCCATGTACCCTTCTTTTCATGTCAGATCAGTTTATTAAAATGTAATTTTTTTGATTTTGTGTGACCTCATGTTGTGGTAAATGGACTTCACTTACATAGCGGTTCCAGGTGGAAGATGCTGGCCTCAGAGAGCAACTTACGGTTCAGCTCAATGTATTGTCCAAGGACACTTCGACATGTGGAGCCGGGATAGAACCGCCAACCCTAGGATTAATGGACGACCCCTCTACCTCCTGAGCCACAGCCACCTTGTGGGGGTAACAGAGTTTAATAACGAGTCATGCTAGTGGTTATATGCAGCTGTACCATGTGTCGGGAGGTAAGTTAAAGGACATGTTAGGGAAAATCTGGGTAATTTCATACCTGAACATTGAACTTTTTGCCTTTGTTTGCCAGTGAGCAATTTTCATAGGAATGAACGAGGCCCCGACACTGTATCCAGTTCTCTTCATACATCCATGGTCACTAACCAATAAAGGCCATATGCCCCAGAAAGAAAGGGAAGAAAATTTAAGTGCTCCAACTGCCAACTGCAACCCTATTTATTTGAAAATGTATACACAGCTACGCAGCACTTTTTAGTGGTGTCTTATAAGGCATATAGTATATATATATATATATAATACAAACTTAATTTATTCATTCAGTATTTTTATATTTGTCATTCCTAAGATTTCATCTATTTTTTTCTCGTGGCGGGTTTGGTCTTCCATACTTAATGACAGCGCAGCACAGTGTCCTTGGATTTTTTACTTGTATTTTCTTCCACCTCCATCTGCGTTGAGCCGCTGTGATTGGCTGTGTGCTATGACGAGTTCCGACCGACATGTAAACTGCAGCTTTGATTGGCTGAGCTCTCCTGACCTCGGCAGAGTCCCAGCCTTCTCTCCGGCAGAGGACAGGTTGAACATGGCGGCGTCCCTGAGGTGCTTTCTTCGCTCAGGAAAGGTATAGGATCATTCAAAAATGTGTCCTTTATATGATCACTTCGCATTTGTTGTTGCTTAATTAGTTAATGGCGTCTCTCTGTCTTTCTACAGAATGCCGTGTCGGCTCTGCGGCGGCGGGAATTTCACAGGAGCGCTCCTGCCGCTGTGCAGGTCAGTGTTAGCAGCTAGCATGCTAACTTTAGCTACAGCTAACGCTTCAGCTGATGACTTATGTTTTTATGTTTTAGCAACAGAGTTTAACAAAGTACAGTCATTGTTGGTTACCTAAGCCTGCTGTTGTCCAGTCACTGAGCAGAGATGCGGGCTGTCGCATCATGTCGAGCCTGGGGACAGTTTTTCCGGTGTTTGGATAAACTTAACATGCTAAGCTGCTAAACAGGCTAAACTGGTGACTGTCGCTGGTTGTTTGTAGCAACAACATACATTAGAACCACAAATAAAAACATTTTTATGTTGACTTTTTATGTTCACTGTAATGCCTAGTCCCTTTTCTCATTAAAATATTAAAAGGTGTTTAAAGGTGGTTCAGTTTATCATGAAACTGCAGAGTCATAAGCCGTTAAACTAAACTATTGTACATTTATTTATACAGCATACATATGAAAGGACAAATATACAAACAGAACAAAAATTGCAGTAGTATTAAAATACACAAGTATTAAGTAGTAGTAAAAACACTGTACAGTATCAAAGAAAGCTACTTTTGTAACTTTGCCTGGTTTTCTGATGAGTGGTGTTTGTATCTGTGTTTTGTGTTTATGTTATCATTGTGTTTATGTTATCATCTTTCCAGACAGTTTGACTTAACGCTGTTTAAATTGGAAATAAATTTGACCTATAAATTTGACCTAACTGTAAAAAAGAATAATTAACAGGATGGCTTGACACGTGACAGACATGAGAATAAACTCTGACCCCTGAGTGACAGTCGTGGGTCTGTACTGACTGCAATACTATTATTTTTACCAGGTGACGGTCCGTGATGCCCTGAACCAGGCGATGGACGAGGAGCTGGAGAGGGACGAGCGCGTGTTCCTGTTGGGTGAGGAGGTGGCCCAGTACGACGGAGCTTACAAGGTGAGTAGGACATGGTGGACGAGGTCCATAAAGACAGTTCAACTTATTTCAGCACATCCATTTCTGCTGAGATGCTAACTAGCCAGTGATTAGACCAAGTATGAGACAGCTGGAGAAGCTCTGGTCATATTTCTAGTTGTTGTGGTCATACCAGTTTGTGCTTCCTCCTCCCCCCCAACCTGCTTTAATCACAGTTGCACACTGAGGCAGTGAAGGCTGCAGAGGAGCAGATTCAGGAGATAACAGGGTGAAATAAAGATGAGGGGAACATGAGCTGTAGGTCATTTTAACTTAGTTGTAACACTTAGTGCCTTTCTCTGGACATTTCAGTAGCGCAGACTGTTCACTCAGTCAAAATATCTCTGGAACAAGGAATGTTACATAGCCGGTTGCTTGGCCTTATTCTGTACACTACTACTTTGTGTGTGCGTGTAGGTGAGCAGAGGTCTGTGGAAGAAGTACGGAGACAAACGTATCATCGACACTCCGATCACAGAGGTGAGACGCTCTACCGTTCACAAATGCACTCTGTTGTACACTGAACTGAATCAGTGTGCTCTGTCAGTGTCAGCTTTGTGATCAGAACACTCCTGATCCAGAGAAACATTTCTCTGCTGGTTAACATCTCTCTCTCTCTCTCTCTGGTGCAGATGGGTTTTGCCGGCATCGCAGTGGGATCTGCCATGGTGAGTTTCTTTTTATTACACATTCACTAAACACACATGAATCCATAAGAGTATGGTATTATAAGCATTGGAGGAGGCAAAATATATAATGTGATCTTAAATCAAGAGCATGAATTAGTCAAGTTAGTTTTTTTTTTTTCTTCTCTCCATGACAGCTCCTGGTCTCCATACAGACCTGAGACCTGTGACAATACAGTAATACTGCCAGAACCTAATTAGACTGGATATCATTTGGGAGAGGTTACTATGAATGAGCAGACCTGTGAAGACCTCTACTAGATACATTTTTATGTATGTTTAATAAATAAATATGTTGTACAAAACAAATACACATTATGAAAAAAAATCATTACATTAATTTCAAATCTAATGAAGGCCACCCGATCACCCGCAGAGAACACATCTGATTACGCTTCAGAATCTTCCCCAGCAGCTCGCACTAATATTAAACTGTTGTCCCCCGCAGGCCGGCCTGAGACCCATCTGTGAGTTCATGACCTTTAACTTCTCCATGCAAGCCATCGACCAGGTCATCAACTCTGCGGCAAAGACCTGCTACATGTCAGCCGGTCTACAGGCGGTGCCCATTGTCTTCAGAGGACCCAATGGAGCGTCAGCAGGCGTCGCCGCACAGCACTCACAGTGCTTTGCTGCATGGTGCGTTCACTTACACCTGATAAGTCTGTCTTTTACTACTGTTACTTGTAATACTGTGTGCTTTAGTAGTAGCTTCATTACAACTTGGATCTTATTTTTGTAGTTTTGTACATATTGTCTCTGTAATAAAGACATTGTACTCACAGACTTAACAGCTGAGATCTGGGGGGAAAAGATGTCCGCCAAGTCAAGAAACACGATCAGTCAAGTAATCAACTAGATAAAACTGAAAATAACTAGACAAAACTAAAAATAAGTCTCAAAAAATGAATTATCTTGTAACGGTGGCATTAGTAGTAGTGGCGGTCTGACAGTATTACTGGTGTGAGTGTGGTTGTTGTGTCTGTCTACAGGTACGGTCACTGTCCAGGTCTGAAGGTTGTGAGTCCCTGGAGCTCAGAAGATGCCAAAGGTCTCCTGAAATCAGCCATCAGAGACGACAACCCTGGTGAGACATTATAGCAGATCAAAGGTCACCACCAGGCTGAAGGTTTTTGAGGAAGAAAATTTACATTCAGTCATTTACAGTCCAGTTCTATAACAAAACTGGTAAAAGGAAAACGTCACTTTGAAATGAAACCTTGCTGTCATCTATCGTCTGTTACTGGTTTCTGTCCTTGGCACACACAGTGACTTCAGTTCAGCCTTTAACAAAACTGCTGCAGTCACCTGGGAGAAGGTATTTGCTCAGAGCACGTGGTGAAATGAGGTCTGTGTCACTGATTTCACTGGGCTCTGCCTCCATGTCTGTGTGTTGCAGTGGTTTTCCTGGAGAACGAGCTGATGTACGGCGTTCCCTTCGAGATGTCGGAGGAGTCACAGTCCAAAGACTTCACCATTCCCATTGGCAAGGCCAAGGTGGAGAGGCAAGGTGAGACTGACAAAGGACATTGCTCCATCGATGCCTCTGTGGCCTCAAAGCTACAACAGACAGCCAGTCTGTCACAAAATACTATTCCTTCAGTAACAACAGTGTATCCACTCGCCCAGAACTTCAGTGCAGCGTCTCCAGCTACAGATTTGGTTGCCAGATACAGTTGGTGGGCAAAGGTTTTGGGGACTGTACAGGCTTGATGGTACAAAATCTGGCAACCTCACTGTGATGACAGGACTTCAGGAAGCTTCACACACATCACCTGATTGTTGTTCCTTTAACTTGTTCCTGAACCTCTTTCTTTTTCTTCTCCTTTCTGTGTTTCAGGGACACACGTCACTTTGGTCACACACTCCCGGTACGTCAGTCACTGCCTGGATGCCGCTGTCGTCCTCGCCAAGGAGGGAATCGAGTGTGAGGTAGAGGAAGGAACACACCTGTTGTTATCTGACAGAGGTGACCTGTGCAGCGGCCTGTTAACTGCTTCCGGTCTGTCTTTGTGACAGGTGATCAACCTGCGGACCATCCGTCCTATGGATGTGGAGTGCATTGAGACCAGCGTGATGAAGACCAACCACCTGGTGACAGTGGAGGGCGGCTGGCCTCAGTTTGGGGTTGGAGCTGAGATCTGCGCCAGGATCATGGAAGGTAACAGCTGACGCGCTGCGTTAAAGCCTTTTCTGAACTATGTGACATTGCTGCTTCATCAAGTTTAAGGATATGAAGGGAGAAGACTGTTCTGTTTTCTCTTTGGCTGCATCACCGATGCATTTAAAAATGTATATTCCTGTTGAAGACCACAAAAGCACCAAGTGGTACGTCTTGGGAGCTCAGGTTGTGTGAGCGTCTCTAAGCCCACCTGCTGTTTTGGTTCATGTATGTGCAGCTGGGTGAAGTGGAATATAGATCAGAGGGTATGATCAATAAATACACTCGGCCAGTCACAATACTGCTCTCAGCGCTCTGAAACAGCAGAGCCAATTTTTTTTCTTTTTAAAGTTGGAAAGGAGGTTGGGACACAGGATTAATGGGATCCAGGATTCTGACTTCTCCCACATAAACAGGCCGCATACTGACATAACTGACGTGTCTGGTGTGTGTGGTTATTGTGTAGCAGCTTGGTGTCCTCTGCATGTGATTTAATTAAGGTTAACACCGTGAACAGTCACATGTAATAGCACTGCGCTCTAACACACTTTCAATCAGAGGCTGCAGATTGATCTTGTGTATCTTGCTGCCTTCAGATGGCTGCAGTGAGTTAATGAACAGAAGGGGAGATGGTTTTAATACAGTATTATGTAGCTATGGACAACAAATACTGCAAGAGTCACCCATTTTTAATTTATAGATCACTGTAGATTTACAGATGTCACATTTTTGGATGTAGTTTAAACGGATGTAGTTTTAGCTTATTTGCGTTTTTAGTATCGTCATTGCTGCGCCTGTGCTCCAAGTATTTCATTTTATGTTAAGAGAAAACTAACCTGAGCTTGGAGAATATTTGGGGATTTGAGGGCAGTAAAATAAAATCTTAACCTCGTGTGTGTGTGTGTTCAGGTCCCGCCTTCAACTACCTGGACTCTCCGGCCACCAGGGTGACGGGCGTCGACATCCCCATGCCATACGCCAAAATCCTGGAGGACAACAGCGTCCCGCAGATCAAAGACATCATCTTCTCTGTCAAAAAGACCCTCAACATCTGAAATACACGCACACACAGGACAAACCCACCTGAATCCTCTTTGTCTTGTTCACACAGATGGCGGAAACGTTGTCTGGTAAAACATTTGAACTGTACAGCCAAATGGTTCATTCAATGAAGCGCACAACTGTTTATCTGCACCCAGAGCGGTGGACACACAGAGTTCAGTCAATTCGTCACCTGTTAGTCCGTTACAAACTTGACCGAACTCTGTGAGGCTCTGGCTGCTCTCTACTTCCACCTTCTTTTAAAATAATTGTTACTCTATCCTGTAGGTTTTCCTCTGCTCCTAAGGAAGTTTGATAACGACAAACTGCTTAGCGAGCACAAACAAAGTGTCAGGATTTTATCAGTCTGAGAGCTGGCAGGGTTACACAACAGGTGTTAGTGTGTCTGTAGAGTCGAGTATCGAGCGGTGTAGCTCAGATTGTTAAGCTCATTTTTTATTTATTTTTATCAGGTATTTCCTGATCTAAATTGGGAAACTTTTCTAACTGTTCTTTGACACAGATGCCAACCCTCTTTTTTCATTTTGTCAAATGAATAAAGGCTTTAAAACATGTTGATATTTCCCAAGCAATTGAGAAAGTGCTCACGCTCAGAATCGGACAAAACATCTGGTGAGAGACTGATCTTTGTTCCAGACTTAAGACTAAAACAATTTTTGCTCAGTAGTTTTGCTGTTAAGAAACTCCCACGTATTTCTAACCACCAAAACATATTAAAGTCTATTGACTGAATTCCTCACACTGACTCAGCTTTGTCTATAAAAGCTGCAGTGAAGACTAATGAACCAAGAATATTTATTGTAGCTGCAGAAGCTCTGTGGACGTTTTTGTTGCTGTAAATGACTGTTACAGAAATAAAAACCTTTCAGTCCTTCATGCTGCGTCACTCTTTCATACCGAGTGTTTAAGAAATCAAAACCTTGACAGATCTGTGCCTAGTGTTACGACCCAGGGGTTTTTTGGGATTGGGTTGTGTCAAGTGTATATGTTGTTGTGTTCTCCCCTCCCGCCTGCGGGCGGTGCTGTCCGTCGTCCCGTGTCGCAGGTGGTGGCCGAGGATTGGTGGAGAGGTCGATGGCTACCGCTTTAAGGATATCCGGCGGCGAGAGGAAGGAGGTAGAGC
>JAVQJF010041484.1:0-17670 GCA_036023855.1 Gadopsis marmoratus
TCTGTGTTGTTGTTTACCAGTTAAACACCGGCTAAAATGATCGCTACTTAATGTTTGGACACTTTGCGTAGTGAAAGCAGCATCTATCAGCTTCACTTCCATGTAAATATTCAGCTGTCGCTGCGAAAAAAGCTCTCGGTTGTTGAATTTGTACGCTACGACATATATTTTGCGCGCGGATGTTAATGTCTGCTCGCGCGAAGTATTATAATTTGCTTCGCGTGAATGTTTTATCGCGCGCGCGACTTTAGGGTCGGAGCAGCCCAGTCCACTCTCCACACACCAAAACCGAACAAGTGTCTCAGAATTATGACTGTAATCTCAGAATTATGAATTATGCCTTTGATCTCAGAATTATGCCTTTAATGTCAGAATATTGGCTTTAATCTCAGAATTTTGCCTTTAATCTCAGAATTCTACAAAAAACAAAAAATCACGCTGGCCTTTTCAGGCACCCCTTAAAATCTCTGCTGAATTTTCTACATTTTTCTTACATTTTGAGAGTTATTCAACTTCCCCGTCCCATTCCCACTAATTAGACCATTTCAAACTTTTTCAAGTCTTCATACTCCTTTTCTACACTGTACCAGCTCACATCTAATCATTCACACTTTCAGTTAGAAACTCCAAACCAAACCGTAACACATTCCATATCTTTCTTACATTATGACTTTTATTCAACTTTTCTTCTCAGCTCATTCATTTTCCTCCAACTGCATCCTCAAGTTACTCATTATATTTCAACATTTATAACCAGCTATCCAGATTAGCGTCAGCCTTTCAAAAAATATTAAAATAATCCACATCATGACCAGGACAGCTTTTAACCACATTTTTCAAAGGAAGGAGCACAACAAACAAACACAATCAACTCTGCCAATCACTGCCACAAATTGCAACATGGCAGCTTGGTAACTGCTTTTGGGCCCCTTGCTCATAAAACTGTCTTTTTTCAGTCAGCATTTTGCGAAGCCTCAATCTGACCCACAGAGCAGCACGGTGCTCTGACATTTATACACCCCGTGTGCCTGTCAGCAGTCACAGCTTAATCCAGGAAGGTGATAATGGAGCCTCCAGCTCTCGGCCTGTGAAAGGAATCACCATAAAGTGCTCCCCTCTGGGGCTGAGAAAATTCATGGGTACGGATCCTATCATTTCCCCTCCTGTTTAATGTCTTCAGCAGAGCAATCTGTCTTTCATTAACTCATGCACACTTGTTTATTATGGAATAAATGTGGAGTTTAGGCATCAGACAGGACATAGGATAAAAACCAATAAATCAGGGCTCCCTTGCAGAGTAGGTGAGGTCAATATTAACTGCACTGGGCTCTAAATTTTAATCAAGTGTCATTAGTAGTTCATTGTGTGATTTTCATTTTCTGATTTCAATTATGAATAACAATTTTGTGTAAATTGTTCAAATGTGCCCACTAGAGGGTGCTGTATGACAATACAATGGTGACAACAAAAAGAGCATGCTGTTGGTCTTTCCTAGTTTGTCTCCTATAGTTCGGAGAAACTCCTGTCCTTGTTTTAGCTGTAGCTGTTATCCCTGCCATGATACTGATTTGCAGTTGATGCAGATGTCCCAATTGCTGTCGACCGTCCTGACCCATCTCCTTAAGGGACTAATTACACTGGATAATAGTCGTCTAACATCAGTGTCCTCATTTGATGGGTCTTTGTTCCGTAGCAGCAGCAGCATCTGTTTTCTGTCTCCACACTGGCTGCCGAGGGTCACAGTCTGCACAGCGAAGGATTGTTTTGTCCGACCCTGGACCTTCAGAGTGCAGTGGGAAAGAATGAGTCAGTACAGTGGAAGCTGAGCACCTGTAGCACTTATCAAGACAAGTTAACAAAGCGCTTTAGGGGAAAAGAACATCTTAGAACATCTTACCCAAATTCAAAAGGAAAATAATAAAACAAGCTAATAAGGTACATCATCAGGTAAAGTAAAGCTAGAAAAAAGGATAAGACTCATTTGCAAAGACATTAGTAGAAGTGAGATTTTAAAAGAGATTTAAATGAGGAGATTGTGTAGCTGCCCAGGTCTTTGGTAGGTCTTTCAAAGTGTAGGAGCTCTGACTGCAACAGGGCTTTAACAGCTTGGCAATACAACTGGGCGCAAGGCCCATTAGAGCCTTAAAAGCTATTTTTAGCTAGATATTGTCAGAATCTATTCTATTAAAGCAATTGTTAGAGAGTGTAGGGGCCCCAGGATGGGTGAAACGTGCTGGTATTTCATTGCTGCTAGGATTGTAACTGGAACAGCGTTTTGAACAAGCTGCAGACATGAGAGAGGTGGTTCTGCTGAAGCCAGCTGAAGGTGATGAATACATGAATGACACTTTCCAAGTTTTCTTCCAGAGAGAAATGGTTTGATCTTAGAAATGTCCCTGCATTGATAGAACCAAGCCTGAACTGCTGATTTAATGTCTTATATCATCAATAAAAAAAATCCCTGAATCTGATCATCTGTTGGAGGGTGCAGAGCATGCTTTGAATCTTTTTAAGAGTTGTGTTTTAAAAGTAAGTTGATTGCAGAATACACAAAAGATGCATAGAAATGGGACCGTAGCCCCACCATAAAGCATCTTGCTAAACAGGACGCAGATAGCACAGGTTTACAAAAATCAAAGAGCTTCAGTTTTATCATTTCAGCTCCTTCTGTACGCCGCAGACTAAATCCCTGCATGATAATACCTGCCTTGTAAAGGACAGGTGAGTCGGCTGTAATTACAAGTTTAAGCGACACTAAGGGGAGTACTCTTGCCACAGGGATCAATGGATAATTGATCGCCCTGGAAGACATGAGAGGTTTTTTCTTTTGCTAAAGCCAGTTAACAGGGCATTACAGTAGTCAAGTGATGAATACATGAATGAGGGTTTTTTTTGCAGAGAGAAATGGTTTGATCCTCGAAATGTTCCCGTGGTGATAGCAACAAGCCTGAACTGCTGATTTAATATATCATATCAATACATTTCATGAAAAGATCAAAGGTGACAATGTGTTTATCCTTATACAATGGAGTCAGTCTCCTTTTAAATAGAACATCCGATCACAAAGTGGTTTCAGAGTAAACTGCTATTAGAGCCTGAGGCCAACGTAGGTCAGAGCGCCCGGCCAGACCAGAAAGTAGCACAGAAAACTGCATGAGGCTGCATGCTCGGCTCACAGAGGTTCTACTCGTGGGCCGTGCGGTGGCTTCTTTTGGGTGTGGCAAAAAGAATGTTTCGTATTCGGCAGAGCAGGATTGTAGAAAATTGGATGGTGTGACACAGCTAGCATGACAGCATCCTCCATTTGTTTGCCTTGAAATGAATTGATTTTGCTCCAAAATATTGCTGTTTAACCTTTTGGTGTGCAGAATACATAAACATCCTGAGGAGACGCTGTCTCGGCTCTGTGGTCCTGTGCTGAGGACGTAACACTGTATTGATCCTATGATGGGAAATTCCTTTTTCGGGCAAAACACCACAAGCGATCCCAAATGTAAAACGGCAACTGGTATTAGCATGGAAATGGATAATAATCCCTCCCTCTGCGTTCCCCTCCTGTTCTCCCCACCAGTCCGACTCCCTACCTGGGTCTTATTTCCATTGCCAGGCACAGCCAGCGGCCTCTGCTTCCATTAACAGCTCACTGCTGTGAAAACAGAAACTGATGCTGCTGTTGTATTGGGGGGAAAAAACACAATATAGGTAGCAAACATTGAACATGTTAATGTGTATTTTAATGTCCATTTCTCTCACCATGTGTATCTTTGAAACCGTAAAATGGAATTTGAATTTAAGTTTTGTCTCTGTGTTCTGAACATTCTTTACTTTACATTAGAGATTTTTACTTTTTGTGACTGAAATACTTCGCAATTGTACTTTGCATTAGGCAATTTGCAAAAAGTGAGTGTGATCAGTGGTGTCTATAAACTCCAGTTGGCAGTTTCCATGCCAAAACAGACCCTCAAAGTTAAGCCATGAACTTTGTATGAAACGAGTTATGTCACATTTTTAACTTACAGCAATGCAGAAAAATGCAGCCACTGGTTTGTCACAGCAAGAAACCAACAAATTCACACCATTCTTCACAGAAAACTTAGAAGCAATGCTGTTTTGTAGATATTTAGAATGTGATGAACAGCAGTAAACACAGCCTGGCATAACATAGCAGTTAGCATTGCAAGCGCTAATGTAGCTAGCTTAAGCGTCATCACGTAATTAACATCATTACTTCACAATACACAAACATGTTCTATTACAAATCATTTCCTGAGCACCTATACACATCCATTAACCATTATTATGAGGGGTCTCATACCTGAAAAGGGAGCAGTTATGTGAAAGACACAAGCTTTCAGCAAATCATGACTGAAAGGAGGAAAGCGAGTGGTCCCTTAACGCAGCTCTACGCTCCCCCTGCTGGAGCCCTTTGGTAACTACTCCTTCTGCATATTATGCCATCCATCACACTGGCAGCAGTGAGAAGAGAAAGATGTTTGGAATTTTGTTTTACTTGAGTACAGAGAAATTCTGCAGTGTAATCTAAGTAAACTGTAACACACCTCAATCATGGGCACAGACAGTAAACACACACACACGAGGTTCAGTACCTAGTAAAACTGGATATCTGGAAATCAAAATGGAGATGCTAACGTCGCTAACACGGACCCTCACCCCTACGCAGACATGTAAAATATCAAATTGCCTTAAGTCTTCTACTTCAGTACCCTGAGCCTCGTTCGCTACTTTCATCTCTCCCATCTTTCTCTCACCGTTCCTCCCTTCTTGTAACAGCTCTTCTCCTCCCTGCTAGTCTCGCTGCACGGGAGCCAAATGAGTTAATCGAAACCTCCATAATGTTCAGAGGAGAAATCCTTCTATTTGGTGCTTCAGTATGAGGTAGGAGAGCACGCGGCAGGGTTTGTGCATGAAACCCACCGGATCAGCAAGAAGCACTGGGTTTTGCTTGCTGGGAGCAGAGGGAACTTTAAGGTGGGATGGAGGCTGTTGTTAGATGGATTTGGTCTTGCTGTGCCCATCCCGTTGGGCCTTGTGTAGGGTCTAAATGGGACGGCAGCTGCTGAATACATATACACAGTCAGGTAAGCCTTCCATGTCAAGATGGGAAATGTGGTTTTGGAAGGCAGCACCAAAAGCAGATTTGCAGTATCTTGAATCTTGCTATATCCCAGGGGAATACTTCATTTAAATTTAGCCATAAATACTATGAGTAACAGTGTGAAGCCTGGTAGCATGACAAACTGTTTTGAGGAAATGAGAGCTCAGAACGATACGCTTTTAAAATGGTTTGGGGTAATTGCATGGAATCAAGTTATAGACATCTAAAACTGGTGTCGTATACGGCGTGACAGATGAGCTACAACGCAGTTACCCTTTTTAAAATGGCCGCTCATCATTTACCTGTGGAAAACAAAAACAAATATAGACAAGATTACTTTCATTCCTTGGAGAATAAAGAAAGCAAAGCTTTACATTTGGCGCTCAGAAAACTCAAAACAATAAGAGCTTTCCTTCGACCCCACAGACGAGCGCTACAGGATATCGTCTTGCTTCCGGTCTGACCAAAACAGGCGTGCTGTACGTAAATGGCACACTGAGAAAAGCAACGACAGGTGTAGAGGAACAATCACCTGTCTGTTTGTCTGGAAAGTCCTCTTCGTCATGGCAGGTCCTCCTTCAGTGACGGCTGGAGATCAGGTGAAGTGTAAGAAAATCCAATTGTTTATTAATCACCTTGTTCCAGGGCGATCAATTATCCGTTCAGCCCTGTGGCAAGATTACTCCCTTTAGTGTCGCTTAAATCTGTAATCACAGCCGACTCACCTGTACAGGACAGGTTTTAATGTGCAGGGATTTAATCTGCGGTGCACAGTAGGGCCCGAAAAATCTATTATAATAAATATTTAAAATTTATTTTGAAAACATGCACTGTCTGTGTCTTGCTACTACTGTCCCATTTTTCTGCATCTTTTGTGTGTTTATCCACAGTGCAGAAACTTGATTTCCACATTCAAACAACTTTTAAAACATAGGTCTTAGATTCTTGGAGATTCAAAGCGTTTCCATTCCGTCCCCCCAATCACATCAGAACTTGGTTCCCAGTCTTCTGGCACAGAGTTCTACCTATAGATGTGGCTGCAGATTAGTTGCACCTTGACAAACCTGTCAAGTCGGTACCATTATTACTATGAAATATTGCTAAATGATGCATCTCTCTATCCCCACAACAGTAGATAAAATCACCCAGTCTTATCTGCTCTAGGAGACTATTTTTTTGATGCGGAATAACACATTTTGTGCACTATGGTGAGTGTTTCTAGCAGCAGGCCGGCGCATGGTTCATTTGCATGTTTTAAAAGTTGTTGGATGACAGTGTGGGTCTATGGCACAGAGCAGAAAGGTAAGATTAGATTTTGGATTCACAATACTTATCAGTGGGGTCAGTTACTTCTTGGTTTTGGCCTTTGCGTGGGATTTTTGAAAATAAGTTAAATAAATAAATAAAATATAGTTAGCTTCATCTTTAAGCCCTCAAGCTGTGACAATAAATTCAGCAGTATGAGAGTCTCTTCAGTGATACCATACTACCCCATTAACACCAGTTGTGGATAGAAGAATGACTAAATCTCACTCGTCACGAATTGTAACTGTGCAGGAACTCACACATAACAAACACTGCCACAAGAGATTCCTCATCCTGACATCTGTTGCTGTGTTTGGCCCTGAAGTGCAGCGTGTTAAGTGTCCAGCTGACAGACCTGTGTGAGCCGTAGATACCGAAAGAGGGGACCGAGACGGGCCAGGCTCGGCAAAGTCAGTCCCCGGCGCCACCACGCTCACGGAGAATGGATCCCCGCGTCACGCTGCATTTGTTGCAGGAGGATTATGATTTGGCAGCCTCGCTGGACAGCAAGAGGTCCGCTGGCGCTGGACTCCGGGCTCGCTAACCACAACTCTGCCGGTGCCGGGCCCCGGCCTTCGCTCAGTTAGTTATTACCCTGGCACCGCTGTCGCCATGCCAACGGGCCATGAGACGTGTCAGGCCTCCTGAAAGGACTGTTTATGTAGCTGGCAGGGAGTGATAAAACACTGCACTTATCTGGTTATGTAACTGCTTTGGCGTGTAGACGCAGTATGACAATCAAAGCTTCAAGATTAACCGCAGCCAGAGCCAAACATCCAAGAAGTATTTTAAAGTCTGCACAGCCCGATCCACGATCCGTTCTGTTTTCAGTGCACGTTGCGGCTCTTTTTGGTTCACTGGGAGGCGGCATAAACCTTCAGGTGAACTATGTTTATGAAGTCCCACCATCACCCTGTTGGATCTGACTGGATGGCAGAGGTGCAGAGTGAATCTTTTTCAACTTGGAGCTTTTAACGCACTCCTCCAAAAATGCAGCACACAAACGTCCAATTTAAAAGCACATGGATCAGGCTACGCTCTGCTGCTGCACAGCTACTGCCAGGTGTCGTGGAACGCCTCCCAACATGCACCGGGGCAGCATGTTTATGGACACCAGTCCCTCTTTATGTGTTCCTGTAACATTACTACTATTATTGTGCGTGACATTTTGTTTAAATGTGTTGCCGTCACTTCATCTGTTTATGGAAGTCATTATTAGGAGCAAATACGGTCGCAGTGCTTTCAGATGGTCTGCTGCTGTGCCAAGCAAATAGTCAGCTGACTTTAGTTTCTAAAGACAATCCTTTCATTTTGACCTCAACAGATAGTGGATTTGCTGTTTCTTATCTTTGTTACCAATCTGCTTGGTTTTATTGTGCAGTTTGTACAGATTATTATCTTGTCACAGGCTGTAAATTCTGACTATTTGGCCATTAATATTAAAGAGGAATCAGAAGTCAGCTTTCTGCGATTACCAGACAAACGGTATATTTGCTCCCAGAAGTTGGCATCGCGGCACGAGAAAGCTTTTATCAAAGGCACGCATTCCTGTCACGCTCCTCTGCTTCTGCTTCAGCTGTTTGTTTTAAAGGTAGAAGCGGAAAGTGTCGCTCTCAGTGTGCTGTTTCACTGTCCGGGACTCTTGATGGTTGGCTGAGTTAACAAATGCGTCTTCGGCTGGCAGGAGACACTTGACATAAACCTGGACTCGGTGTTGTTCCTGTGCCATCGTAAGTTGCTTAAGGTACACAGGAAGTAGCCTGGTTTATGTCCTTCTCAATGAGTCCCTTGTTGAGGAATGGCAACGTGGAGGAAGCGCTTGGTTGTGTTTACATAGCCAGGTGACAAATGGGTAAAAGGAGGTGCATATGAACGTTGAAGAGGATGTAATGAGTCATCCTTTGCCAGTGACTGTATGCCAGTTCAAGCTCCAGGAAGCCAAAAGACGGATGCAGGAGATAATGAGACTTGGATACGTGGATAGTTTCAATAATGGACTGCAACAACCAGAGTAGGAGAACATGCAGACTCTTTATTTCCTTTTGTCCTGAGTCAAATATTAATTTAACATTTCTAAAAAGTTGCCAGACCAGTGGTTTTGCAGGTTTTAGCCAGTTTACTACAAATAAGTATACTAGTCACAGCTTAGCATTTGGTTTTGCTTTTTGGACTCTCTGGCAGCAGTTGGTTTCCATTCATACAGTATTGTAATCAGTTAGCAGACTCTGGAATCTTGCTTGAGCTGTGTCGTCCATCAGAGGTTCAAAATCAAGTCAACGTGTAGGAGCTGTTTCTGTCGGTGGCCCTCTTCTCTTTGTTTGAGTTTGTGACTATTATTACTTTTAATAAACCTTGCCTTTGGGTTAGTCACTACTTTATTCTCTTGAGTTTGTTCCCTCCCAGCTGATCTGGATTAGGTCTAACTAAGACAAAATAAATGTAGTGGTATAGTACTATACATTTAAGGTGTGTTACCGATGACCAGTTACAACTTGTGGAATTGCAGTCTTAAATTCTGGATTCTGGTCTGGAATTTAACTTCAGGATTCCTGCGTATACCCTGAGAATAAGAGATCGAAACCCTCAAAAGAAGAAGAAATGTGGTCACCTAATTATTTTGATGTATACTACAGTTAGTTATTTGGCACGCAACCAAAATCAAAAACCAAAAATTGGAAACAAATTGTGACAGACACGTCTGTCAAATAACTGACCAATTATAGTAAATACATTTGCAGGTGAAAGGGAACTCTCCAAGCAGGAGAGAAACTAGTAATCTGACCCACCACTACCTGCTACTCACTCCAATTACAAACTGACTTCTGCTGGAAACCCACCGCTTCCTGTGTAACGCCGCTGGGCAGCGAGCTTGTAGCCCAGGTCACTAATGTGTTGTATTAGTCATTTGATTTAAACTGGTGAAACAGCCCTTTATATTGGTGAAATTCAATATGGCAGCGCAAAGAGTGCCATCCAACTGTTCCCTCGCAGCTGAACGTATAGTCATGCATTTACTGGTAATCAAATCACGCCATGTGAACCAATGACGCAGCGATAAGGTCAAAGGGGAATTCTTGTATGTACAAAAGACTGACATTGACAGTCCTGCGGTCACGGACACACATGTACTGTGCATGCACACGAACAGGGTACATACACTAAGCAGTACATATCTACACACACACATTTTTTGAGCCGCAGGAGCAGCTGCTCAAGGGATGCATGTGTGTGTGTGTGTGTGTGTGTGTGTGTGTGTGTGTGTGTGCGTCCACAGTGCTGTCCACATTTCTCCCATTTCCCAATATTAGCGCAAAGCGGGAGGTCCATCTGTTAATAATGCACTCAGCAAATGAGAAATAGCCACCGCTCGACATCCAATACGCAGGAAATGTGAACAGCTGCCGTACGCTGAAGAGGTGCTTTCACCACGCAGAGGTGTTGGGGGGCTGCTCCTTCCTCTCAGCCGGGGCCTCGCAATATTAAGCCGTCTGTTGCCGCGGCCCGAACTCGCAAGGAGGAACACATGCCGGAATCCAGGCGCATGCTGACATGTGGAACACGCAGAAACAGGCATGTATAGATTAAAGGATCAAATTCTCTCCGTATCTTTACCATCGTGGTCTCATACAAGGCTGCATTTGTACAGCTAAGAGGTACAACTTAATAAATAAGTGGATAAGATCCTGGGGTGCATGAAGGCTTCCACTTGAGGGCGCTGCCCCCGACTCACCTGCATTCAGAGATCCACATATTTTCTCGTCACACTTAGCTGCAAACTGCTCCAGTGCACATGTAAGGTTACAGCTGGAAGACACCAAAAGGATATCATTATCATCATCATCATCATCATCATCATCGGCGCAAATAGCAGAGGCATCAGCACATACCCAGGGTCTTTCAGGGTGTGTTCGGGTCCATTAGTATCACAAATGGGTGAGGTGACAAGGACCCGCTTGCTTTCTGACAGGATCACATGTTTGGTTATGCAAAGTGTAATAAATCTACAGTAGATGAGAGTTTGGGTTAAAAATCTTCTCAGCCTCAATGTTCCTTCTTTAACTGACAGTAACACTAACATGCTGGGCATATCAAAGGGCTTCAGCAATCAGTCTAACCTCTCTGTCCACGGTTCCTTGACAGTTCATTATTAGTCAACTTTATTTCACAAAATGAACAGCAAAAAATAGAGTAAATGCAATTGGGACTTAAATCTCAACCAAATAAACTGTTGGGACATCTAAAGCACTGCAACGATTTCAGGCCAGCTCGCGCTTTCAAAACAACAGAACATCTTTTGAACACCACAACATGCTAAGTTAGCTTAGCTTAAAATACAAAAGAAGACAATTCATTCTTTCACTCACTTTTACCACCTGGAGGAAATGATGACAAAACACCGCAACGAGTGCTCCAACGTTCCTGTTTCCCCAAAGTGAATTCCACATCTGATCTCATACCCTCCACCACACACACACACACACACACACATACACACACACAAACACATTCCACAGCAGAGTTTCCTCGCTCACTGTCAACTCACAGTAAAATCCACAGCTGCCCTTTTTCTGATGAATAAGCCCTCTTAGGCCTTTCCAGTAGTGTGTGTCTGTGTGTGCGTACTCACTCTAACTCACGCTAAATACTCCTGAGTGTTTAGCCCTTCACATGCAAAACTCTTCACCATCCTCTCCTCCGATCTGCTCCTGCTGCAGCGAAGAGATGGATGGTTGTTTGGCTTGTGGTCACATATCAGCAGGGTCTGTCAGCACCATGGATGATAAACTAATCTCCTGCTCCTCCTCCTCTCTGGGTTTCCCCTCCAAGCGCGCGCGTGTGCGTGTATGTGTGTGCACGTGCATGGGCTGTATCTTTGCATGTTTCAACGTCCTGTGACAGCATGTCGTGTCTTTGTATTGTCCCGTCTCTCTGTATGCGTCCGAGTTACTTTAATCTCTGTGTGTGCGCGCGGCTTTCCCAGCCATCCCACCTCACGCGGGTATTCAGCCCGTGGCCTCCCACCAACCTGGCAACCCTGTTCGCAAACCTGCCCTGCAGTGTATGAGCCAGCAGGCCTGTAATGTTTGCCGTGAACCTCAGGAAGGAAATGATACCGGAGTTTGACTTGTTGATAGAACACTCGTCTTCATCATGTCTCAAAAGCTCCGACTATGTGTGTGTGCGTGTGTGTCCGTCCAGCCGTGTGTGGTTGAGTGTTTCCTGTATGCGTGAATGCTCATCTTGTGTACACGGCTTTCCTCCACATGTTTGTGCGTGTGTGTAAATATATATCTGTCGCTGTGTAGGTATTTGTGGTTTAGTGTTTCCTGTATGTGTGAATATGCGTGTTGTGTGTTAAGTGTTTGACCCACGTGTATACACAGCTCTGTGTGTGTGCGTGTGTGCTAGCCTCTAATTCCCCTGCTGATCCCCTTAGCTTCCTGAATCAAACAGCCCACTGGATTCCTCACATAAATCTGCCAGGTGCCTTTAAGTGAACCTAAATAAAATGGTTGCTTCTCGGGTGGAAGAGGGGATTCGCTGGCGTTAAGGGATGCGGAGGTCACACACAGGAAGAGGAACACAGACAGGAAAGGGAGGGGGTGACATATAGGGATGCATTCATTCACTCCCTGACTTTCAGTGCAGGGGATTTTACCAAAATGGAGATTATGAGGGAGTGTAACTCTACTGTGGGTGTGTGTCAGCAATCAATATGGTTTGCACCAAGACAAAGTCCTTTATTACTTACTGACAGTGATGGTGAGAAGTTGTAGTTTAAGGTGCTGTAAGATTAACTGAAATTCTTTTTTTTTTCTACTGTGGTATGACTACTTTTAAGTACTCCGTTGTGTGAAAAAGATCTGCCTTTAAACTTTACCTGAAGTCAAAGTAAACAAGAGGTAAAATACAATCAAGCATTTAAAATAAAAGTACCTATTTTAAAGAAGGGTCCCTTGAGTCACGCGCCAGCTTTTGAGGCTTTTTAATGAATTAAAACTGGATTATGGATCACATACTCCTCTTCAGACACTACACTAAATCTGAATGCAAACGTCAACCTGCCTCCTGAGAGTATTTGTTTAGCTTCAGAGAAAAGCATTAAAGCATTTTAAACAAATGACCAATGCAGCCGAGCTATAAAAACACAGAAAGTAAAAGTCCAACATTTCCTACAATACATTATAAATACAAGCCACCCAAAATGGAATAACTAAGGAACCTCAAACTTTAGTCCAGTACCTGAATGAATGTACTCCGCTACTTCCCTCCTCTGAGGATTTGACATATAGGCCTACTGGGTTTTGCAGTAGTGCATCACAAACCTACTGGCACGCACAAAGTCCTACTTGTGTAACAAAGCCGTGGAAGTGAACAGGCTCAACGAAAAACATCTCCAGAAACATATCAACGCAGCTTTTAAAAAATCTACATCGTTGAATAATCCATACTTTGTAATATGAAGCGATCTGCTAAAATTGACAGCACGTGCGCATACGTGCAGCCATCATTGACCTTGGCAGTGCATCAGACAAAAAGCCAGTCAAATGACATACACCGTCAACTCGTCTCCTTTCTCTGTGCACCATCTGATACAGGCTTAAAGTCCAACAATAGTGCACAAAGCACAACACACCACATAAAAACAGATACGTAGCCCCAACAGTAGCGTGCTTGTCTTCCTCTGTGTTTACGTGCTGGCTTCCTGCGTCCCAGTTAATCAGTGGGATCTGGGTGTCTGCCTGGCGCAACGATGGAAAGAAGGACTAGACTAAACTCCTGGAGGAGTGAGCCTCTGTGCAATAACAAACTACCATCCTAAATTACACAAAGGGCCAGACTAGCTTCTCATTATCTGGCGTGTAGTGACAGGCGGCATTACTGCATGCTGGAAAAATGTCTCTTTTCTCAACCTCCATTCGCATTTCTCCAAACAGTGATGTTTGAATAACGACGACAAAGTTTCTTGCACAGGTCACTTGCTGCACCAGCAATGCTGCCTCGGAATGCCAAACATTTCAAGATAATCTGCTGAATCTCGGTGACTGCTGCCTATCTTATTTTAGTTTTCACCGTGTCCAGTTGTTTCCTCCTCCGCCAATTTATCAAGCAGATGGAAAAAGTAATGGCTCCCACTGATGCCGGCTTTGGGAAGAGCTGAGATTTGTCTTGCAGATTGCACAGCTGATGATTTAGAGCATAGGAGGTCGGGGCGTGTGCCTGCTTGTCTGGCTTCGCTAAACTGTGTGGCATTTTTTTTTTGTTTGCTTTTGTCTCCTCCTTGTGTATGAATGTGCGTATCTGGATAAGGATCTCCCATCATTCCACACTTTGTTTATTTGAAATAAAGGCTTCCTGTGCTTGTGGGGGGCGTTGGGTTCGTTTCTGTATAGATGGTATGGTACCTTCCTGGGCAGATCTGCAAGCTATGTGTTCCATGTGGAACTAGTGACCCAGTCAGAGTGTAAGGAAAGATTATTGGCAGTTGTTCTGGACATTGTAAAGTAAAGACGTGGAAAACAAGAACAACTTTTTCTGAAAATGTTATTTTCTCAAAGAAATTGACAGTTAATTTTGCTATTACAGGGTTTGAAATTAACCATGCCCCTTTGGCCCGTGACCACCAAATTCTGCATGTAGTTTTTATCCCTATACTGGATATACTTTACATTCGTCAAAGCTACGTTAGAGTTCCACTAACATGCCAATTCCAAACCAAGAGACGGTGAGAGAATATATGTACCCTATATTTACCAAGAACTTTGAGTTTCAATTTAAATACATTATAATAAAAATATATTTTCATTCTGTTAATGTGTTTTTATTTATTGAAGTGTCACAGTTAAGGAAGGCTGTGTTAAGCTGTGTAAAATTGCCTTTTCTGTATTGTTCTATTCTGTACTTTACATTTGGGCCACCAAAAATATATTTTGGCCACCAGATTTAGGCAGTGTTTGGAAATGTTAGCATCTATCTCTGCATTATTTCAATCTTTTTTACAGAAGTCTTTTGTTCACTTCAGAAATCTGTCATTTTATTGGCTCAGATGGACGGTATACTGCGATTGAGTGAAAATGTAGAAACGATTTCATGAAGCCAAAATGATACACCTCCTAACTCTGTCTGTATGTTTGTTAGATGCATCATGTCCTGACATTTTAAACAGTCATTGTGGTCATAGGAGAACAACAGGAGGTCTCACTTCTGTAGGCACAGCACAAGCCAAGAAAATGCAAACATCATTGTATTTATTTGACTGTTGCTCGACCTTGTATTTACTGTAGTGGATTTGCAAATGACTGGATTTACAGATTACTCCATTGTGCCATTACGTGATTTGAGATTTGATTGACATGTACATACATACCCCTTAAAAAGGAAGTAGACCATTAAATGTTTCACTATTTACACCCAAAACCCAATGATCTCAGAACATGAGCACCATTGACACATTTCTGTTCAAAATGCAAAGATTCTTTCTGTGTCTTCTCTTATGGTATTGTATTTATTGTGCAATACAGTTTGTGCTTAATGTGCCAACGCTTTTTTATTCCACTGTAGTAATGTCAAGTAACAGGCTGAGAGTTTTACCTTTCATTTTTCATTCATTTCGAATGATGCCGATGAGTCCATTTCTCACTTAGTCACTGGTACTCTGTTACGTTTGCACAGACTTGCACTACAAATACACACGAACACTCCAAATTCTCTAAACCAACACATTTTTGACCTGACGATGACATCCTTTAGAGAAGCTCTCAGAGTTAAAGCCTCCCTGGTTGATCCTGACATCCATTTTACTTTCAGCTCAGGTATGTGCCACTCCACATTGTGTTGTTAAAGAGGTTTTGAAGTGTATGTGTGTGTGTGTGTGTGTGTGTGTGTGTGCAGCATTATTCGGTGGGGAATTCTGGTCTTTAGCTAACCTCTCGTCCCGCTCCGCTGCTTCTCTGTGTGCTGCTGCCTGAGAGGGAAGCAGCGATGGAGGGAGAACAGACAGACAGGTGGGATGGGGGGTCGGGGTCACCTCTCAACCACTTCAACACAATCAAAAGAAAGCTCTCACTACTCCTGCTGTCAGACTAGATTCCCCCCCCCCCCCACCCCTCCGCCACACACCAACCCCGAAACACAATAAGTAATCCATTGTTAAATAAAAACAGGAGGAATTAATCTGTCGCTAAATTTGATTCCTGTTACCAAACGTGTGCTGTTGTGTGTTCGTTCTTGAATAGTTTGAGTTTTTAACTTTCAAGGTAACGTGAAACATCTTTTGTAACAGCATGAGCACAAGTATTGTGTACGCAGGCCTGCTCTTGCAGTAGTACAAAGACAAAGCTAATATCTAAAGTATTGTATTGTAGAGCGTGGAAGCTGGTAAAATACAAAGGAAGGCAAACCCGAGACACTGGCCAATCAGCAGCAGCTCCCATACACAATTTGTTAAGAATATTATATTTGTAGTCCGTTTTGTGGACTGCGTGCACAGTGCACCAGGATACCATGTACAGGACTGCTGTAAACTGGCAGAGAATGTAGGTTTTGTGGTTGTTGGCACGTTACGTAACAACAGTGTGCCTCGAAAATTTGAATGAAATTATGAAGAATGCTCATTATATTTTTCTCCTGAGCATTAAAAACTCTCCTTGTAAGCTTGAAAGGTTTATCTGAGTGCTCAGTTTGTTCCACTGATCACCTCTTCAGTAAAAACCTACGTTCATTCCAGCAGAGCAACACAGAGGTGAAATATTTTAAGCTATATCGTGGAGTGTCTGGTGTTCGAACACTGAAAGTTAATCTTCAGTTAAATATTTGTTGCTAGTAGCAACCACTACTGTAACCGTCGCACAAACTGAATGCGAGGCCGTATTCACAGCTCACATATTCGTGCACGTGGTAACGGATTGCACTGTGCAGCCAGCTCAGTTTTCTTTCTGTTTCAAGATATTATAATGCACACCATGAACATGTAAACTCTTACATTACGAGCCTGTGTGTGTGTGTGTGTGTGTGTGTGTACACGCACTGTCTGCTGACGCTTCTATCTCCTCGCCTCCATGCGGAGATGCTGCGTGCATGCCTTCGGCTCTGCTCGCATCCTGTTTATCTTCCAGCAGAACCTGTTGCGAGCAGCGCACTAATTGCCATGGGACAGTGCCAAGCACTCCAGTGACAGATGTTTCAGCTGCATGGTGGCTAATGAAGATCAGCTGGAAAACATCCATTGGACTATCCTCTGGAGGGCTCCCATGATTCACTATGCCTGCATTTATGCCAGAGGCCACTGGATCCACTTTATCAGCCAGCACAGATCCCAGTACATTTAAAGGCTTAGCCATGCAATGAGCTGAAGGCTCCTTATTTAGATGATTAGTTTGTTATTGACACATTGTGTATTCAGTGGAAGCAATATTGTCTTTTAATTAGCCAGCCATTGCAGTTATTTGGCAGTTTAGCATGAAAAACACTCAGCCCTTTGCTGGAGGAAAATGAAGAGGTTTCGGTTCCAAACTGTTTTAGAAAAGATGGAAAACAGAAAATCTTTATTAAAAGATCCAGAATGTTTTTCAGTTATTTCCATCTGTATTATGACTTTTTTGTATTTGTATATGTATTGAAACACTTAAAATTGATTCTTTACAGTGACTGCAGGAACTCTCCGTAATCTGCTGTTGACAAAATGTTGACCAGGTGTTTCAGGTCAATGCCAAAGGTGTCTTACTTAATAAAAGATTTGCATTTGCATTGCATAGCTGGCCAACATCATCCCTTAATACCAACAAGAGTGAGGTGAAACCCTTCACAAACACTTGTGAATTGAAGGTATATTCTGTGAAATGATATGCAACTAGAATATAAGGAGTCGCACATCAGATGGACATCTGCAAACATTGTTTTGTTGTATCTTCGACACCTTTAGTCCCTTGTTTGTTTGTGTACCCAATTTATTATTCTTTTTCTTTGATATGTTTTTTACAAATACTTTATTGATTTGTGGAGCAGTTGCTTTTATTTTAATGTTACAGTGGCACAGTGATGCAAAACTGGAGAACGTGAGAATCAAATGAATGATAAAAAGGTAGCTACATAATTGAACATATCACACGGCGTATCATCACTTGGATACTTACTGTGACATTTCAGAGTCGGTGAGGCAGGATTCCCAATAACCAAGGTACTTTATTTACAACTAAATAACGTGAGGGATACAGGGTATGGGATAAACGATAACTTAAAGTCTCCACGAG